>VSMD01026094.1:0-102406 GCA_008750895.1 Mirza zaza
CACCACAGCACTCTAGCCTGGGCAACAGTGTGAGACTGTCTCCAAAGAAAAAAAAAACAAACAAAAACCATGCACAGCTATGAGTATTTAGCAAACTTTTAAACAGCTAAAATAAAAAACAGTGACACCACCAAATGCTGGTAAGAACAAAGAGAAGTTGGATCACTCGCAAATTGGCAGTAAGAACGTAAAAGCAATTGTATTTTTTGTCTTTTAACCCAGAAAAATAAAAACTCAAGTTCACATAAAAGCCTGTATACAAACGTTCATGGCAACTTTATTTGTAATAGACCAAAACTAGAGTTAGCCTGATTTCCTTCAATAGGTGAAAGTTTTTTTAAAAAAACAACTGGTAATATGAAATAAACTCAGCAATAAAAAGAAACTATTGATATGCACAACTTGGAAAATCTCAGCAAAGTGGAAAAAAGTCAATCCCAAAAAGTCACATACTGTATGATTCCATTTAAATAACATTTTTTGAAATGACAAAACTTTACAAAAAAGGAGGACAGATCAGTGGTTGCCAGAGGTTAGGGAGAGAAAAGGGTAAGGGTATAAGGGATGAAGGATGGGAAGGAGGAGTGTGTAGTTATAAAAGTACAACACAAGGGATCTTTCCATGTTAGTGCTGTTCAGTAGCTTGATGGGTGATGGATACACAAATCTTCACAGGGGATGAAACTGTATAGAATTTACACACACAGAGATTAGTACAAGTAAAACTGAGGCAATCTCAATACTATGGGTGGACTGTATCAACTTCAATACCCTGGTTGTAATATTATACTGTGATTTTGCAAAATGTTACTATCAGGGGACATCGGGCAAAGTGTAAAAGAGAATTCTCCACATTATTTCTTATAGCTAGCTGTATGTGAATTTACAATTATCTCAATAAAATTTTCTAACAAAAAATTTTTAAAGTTAAAATATCCTAAAAAGGCCTTTAAGACAGTAAGTTACACAATATTTTCAATCAGTCACTGTGATGAAACACTTCAAATATTTGAAAACTGATGATTTACAATTCAAATTAGAATGAATGACTAGATACATGCATGCAGGGACACACCTTTCGTACCAAAGCCATGACTCAAACTTTGCTTTACCTGGAAAAGTCTCATGAAATCATTTGAAAATATGAACCATAATAAACATATCTCCATTATGATATGTTATTTCTTTTTTAAAACAATCACTACTCTATAGGTTGGCCTTTTTTTTTTTTGCCATTTTTTTGATATTGCACCATTCACTCTGACTTCTGCCACAGAAAAGACAACCTATCTGTTCCCAAAACTGTAGCTACAATTTCATAGAAATATGCATAGCCAGCAACAAGCTAAACTGTAGGCACAGTTTATTCAGCTGTATCCAACAGGGCACATCCTACACAGACCGACCTGTGGACCTGTCATACACAAAGAAGTTCTAAATATTTACTCCATATTCCCCTTAACAACTTCTATTGTGTCTCAATATCAAAGGCTTGACATTCTGCTAGTAGCAGCTACCAACTAAATAAAGCAAGTTGCTTTAGTAAGAGTCAGTGTAACCATCATGCCTCTGCCCCAGAGACAGAAGTCTCTCAGAGGCAGGACATTAACAAAGACACAAATACTTATGAACATGCCAGGGGAAAATAGTATGTAAAACTAAAGTTCTACAAATGGGACACAAAACCATTTCTCTTTTCTACAATACGTGAAGACAATCTCAAAAAAAGAAGAATGGGGAGAAAAAAAATAACACTTATGGAGCATCTACTTTTCATGGGGAATGTCTTGTGGAAATGGACGTTTTATAGAACCCTAAAATTGGTTACAGTTGGCAATCACAGGAAAAGGTCCACAGGGAGAGAATGTCACACATGGCCTCTCCAAGCTGTGACCTTTCCACAGATGTCTATAATCCACTGTGTGTGCCCTCATTTGGTCATTTTACCAAAAATAACATAAGTGGGTCAAGTTATTCAACTGCTCAATAAATATTTTTAACTAATACCCCAAATTAATGATTTTTACAAAATTAATGATCATACAAGGAAATAGGGTGCTACAGGACCTGTAAAAGACTCCTGAGCCACCCAACTAAAGGATACTGTACTTTAGTTTTAACTTTATAAACCGTAAGAAACTTAGTTAAGTAAAATTAAATTACAATCGCCAGAAACACGGCCCTCTCACCTCTTCTGGTAGAGTGATGTTAAGCTCTGCATCAGCCTGGCCTACGATTCTCGAGTGGAAGTAGCTGCTGCATGCCGCCAGCACGGACCGGTGGGCGCGGAATCGCTGACCCTCCACGAAGACAGTGACGTCGCACAGCACGTCTTTCTTCCTCTGGTCATTGAGGCTGAGCAAGACGTTGGTGCTGTGCACCGAAGACTCATAGGCAAAAACCGAGTTCTCACTCAGAGACATTCTGAGTAACAAATGGTATCCAAGGAAGTTCAGTGGAAAGCATGCTTCTAATTGTCATCAACCTGCAAAGACACATGCAATATTTCGCTTCAATAAAATTTTGTTTTAAAATGTTTTTTTAAATGCCAGATTGTGAAATATAAATTAAAATACATACTCATTGCTAAAATAAAAATGAAATTAAAATCTTCCAGAGGAACAACCTAGAAGCATTTATTCACTATATATACCTCATTTAAATAGATTCTAGACAGCTGTTTTTCTAATTTTGGGGAAAGTTTCTTAGGGTGAGGGAGAGAAGAACTTTCTGAACCAAGTATTTCATGGCTCTCTGAAAGTGAGACATTTCACACTGAGAAAACACTATGAGCGAATAGATGAGGCCAGGAAATTTCTGGGTGGCATCTCAACCCTGTTGCTTTAAGACAGTGTTGGGGGGGAGGAGTAGAACAGGCATGTGGCATTCCACATTCTCCTCGCCCCATTCCCCAACATCTGATAGACAGTGGGTGGGTTTAGCACTTTATAATAAGGGACACCATTCTACAAAAGGTAAAGTTCCTCCAACACAAAGAAGAAAATGACTCAAATTTGTCAGTCCGGATCTTGGTAACAAGTCTTTTTATACATTCAGTCTTATTTTACGCTACAAATATAGGCAACAAGTAAAACTGTAATACTTCCTCCTTAAGAGCATGGTTTAACATAAGTAGAAACATTTGGTTTTCCCAAAATGTTAAAACATAAGAGAAAGTTACTAAAAATTCACATTTTTAAAAATACGTATTAACATGCCTCCAAACATTTTTTTGATCACATACACACTACTGGCAAAAAAGGGGGGGGGGGGAGGCACCCCCAGTACATGTACATTTATCTGTTTTCTTCATACATGTACTACTATTCTGATATATATGTTCTGAGACACAGAGAAGTTGAAAGAGGTTAAAAGAGAAGTTCTAATATTTTCTTCTGATGCCTCAACGCTTGTGGTCAGTGCCCCAAGTTTGCGGATCCCACCGTGGCGACCGCATGGACAGAGGATGATGAGCTCCTCAGGGCATCATCCCTGCACCATTCACCTCAGCTCTGCTGACACCTTACTCACTGCCTGAAACATGGGAGGCCCTCAAATGGTCAGCGAATGAGCAAATGTTACCGTTTTCAGATCCAGTACTCTCCAAACAAAAATGAAAGGAGAAACAAGGACTACTACAGTTCAGACAGACCAGGCCCAAATCACCGGTGAATTTCGCCTCGAAGATAGGCTTAGTTTCAAACACATGAAATGCATCTAAAAATCCTCTGCTTCTTAGTGCTTATTTTTAAAGTCCTCAATATAACTGAAATGTTAAAAAACAGTGGATGAAAATAAAATCTCTCATCATTTGGTTAAAATTTACCTAAGGTTAAGCATCACAATTTGTTATTTACTGATTTAGCATACCACATGAAATCACTGGTGACTTCAAAATTAAAACTGGAACTAATTAAACTTTTGGGCTGTGCCCATACAAAAGAGCAGTAAATTCCTTTTAGCAATTGATACTAATATTTCAGTTATCAACACAAGGAATTAATGTTAGGGACAATAAGAATAAACATCATTCAAAGAAATTACGTATCTTCTGTAGATGGCACCACACAGACCACTGCCATCTTCTTTATCCAAGACTGTACACACTGTCCAAGGCACACTGGCCTGCCCAGCCAAGCCAGACTTCACCACTGACCACCTGCCCTCCTATGTCCCTGTACCCAAGACCCCAGCCTCCTTATTCCTTTCTGGCATCTGGCTGGCAAACCCTTAAAACTATACTACTCTTGCTTTTACATCCCATCATTCTATTGAACACAGCACGGGGGCGGGGGGGTTGGGCAGGGGCAGGAGGGGGGACTATGAAAACATGTAGACTGGTATAACTATAAACTTATGGTGTACAATCTCAGGATCTCAACACTGTTTATCAATTCTTTCGTATGTCCCCGCCTCCTGTTGTCCATAATTGCTTTCCAACTTGCCACATTTCTCCTCAATCAGCATCTCTCCCAGTAGACCACCAAAACTGGAACCCAACCTCAAAAAAAGGTCCCTCTTCCCACCTCCACCAGGTTCTCTTCTGTTGAGAATAATCTGTAACGTCTTCTCTTGATCCCATATCATCCTTGCTTCTCTGGGATCCAAGACCTTAACATCCTCTCTCATATATACCCAGCCTCTCCCGCTAGTCTGGCTCCTTCCCCCAGTTTTTGTTCATAAATAGGTGTTGAAGTCTCTTCAAAGACTATCCTTAAAAAAAAAAAAAAATCAACCACCAACAGTATTTATTAAGCTCTAATTTTGCACCAGCTCCTGAGCTAAGTGCTAGATAACAGTTTATCTCACCTACTCCTTACAACCACCACCCTGGGATGCTCTTCTAACATCCCAATTTTACAGATGGGGAAACCAAGGGTCAATGAGAAGTATCTCGGTCAAGAACAAAAGACCAATAAGACAAAGGGGAATTTCTATTGAGTATTTTTAACTACTCCGTCATTCTGTCTCCAGTTAGTGTTAGCTGAGTGCACAGTATGGAGATCCACTACAGTAATGTGGGGAGCTGGCTATTACTAAAAGTTTATGCTTGAGAATGAAGAATTGAGCCCCACAGAAAGCCAGAAACAAAAGAACTGGACAAGAGCTTCAGAAACAGAAGTACTCTGGGCCTTGGACACCAGGACTTAAAGGTTCTTTGGATCCCAAGGTGACTCCAGCATAAACAATTCCTACACCTTCACTCCAGAGCTGCTGGTAGCCACCTACGTACTCTGAGGCCTGCTGCTTCTCAACCTGCTACCAGCTGACTCACTACTCACCTCCAATTCCAGAGAGAGCCTGTATTCTTGGCTCAACATCCATTTAGGCAGTTTTCAGTAAAAGATCACCTCATGGGTTCACAGCCAGCTTACAGATTGGCTGCTGCTCTTGGGCAAGATGCCAACCCCAGGTCCTATGAGCTGCAACTGGGAGAAACTAGAGAATCAGGTGGTAAAACAGCCACCAAGAAGAACCCCTCCAAGAAGAGCCCATCTCAAGTGGAATGAGTGCAGCGTGCCCCACAATTGATGCTATCTGGGGCTCCCACATTCATCACTGAGTCCTGCCACCTCTGCCTCTTAATGCTGAGCTCCTCTTCTCCCCGCATGCACTGGCACAGTTCTGACCCAAGCCATCATCAGCTCCTGCCCGGACAAATGCTGCTTTGCCTTTTGCAACAGCTCACAAGCTCACAAATGTACAAACATAGTTACATAAAATAAAAAGTCAAATCAAGTTTCACTTATGAGTACTTTATCACAGTACTTTCCATGTAATAAGGGTATTTACTACTCTATTTAAATTTTAAAAAGAACACCAGTTGTGATCCATTTAATTTCAAGTTCCACTAATGGCCCATCACCTCATGCATTAAAAACCATGGGCCCAGTGGCTAACAGCTCAGGATTTACAATGTTATACTGTCTGGGTTCAAACCTCAGCCGCCACTTACTAGCCCTAAGACCTTGGCCAAGTTGCTTGACCTTGCTGTATCTCAGTTCCCTTGTCTATAAAACAGGGATAACACCAGTTTACTGGGATGTTGTGGAGTTTACATGAGATGAGGAGGGAAAAGAGTTTAGCATAGTTCTTGGCCTATAGCAAACAAATAATAAACACTAGCTATTAATGATGATAACAATATTAACAAAAGCCCTCTACCTCTCAAGTCCCTCTTGATCACCTCCAATTTATTCTCTCCATATCAAAATGATTCCTATCTTACTGAAAATCTGTGGTATCTTCCAAATTACTTACAATCACTTCAAAATCCCTAACATGTCCTCAAGACCTGTGTGGTCAGGTTTTCTACCTATTAATCCAGGCTTACCTCAAGCCGCTGTCTCCTCCTCTTGCTATTCTCCTACCTCACCATCCCTCCCCCCTTCCTGCTTCTTAGGCTCCATGCTCCTATGATCTCAGGGCCTTTGCATATCCTGTGCCTGTCACTTGGACATCGACTTTTCATCTGGCTAACACCTCACCTTTTAGTTCTCAACTTAAATGTCACAACCTTGCCTCTGCCATATCCCAAGCATACAACAGAGCTGCAGCCCCAACACCAGGTTCGTGGCCTGTTAGGAACCTGGCCGCCATTACCACCTGAGCCCTCCCACATTACCCCCACACCTCACACCCTAGTCTGTGGAAAAACTGTCTTTTTTTTTTTTTTTTTTTTTTTTTTTTTTTTTTTTGAAGCAGAGTCTCACTTTATTGCCCAGGCTAGAGTGAGTGCCGTGGCGTCAGCCTAGCTCACAGCAACCTCAAACTCCTGGGCTCAAGCAATCCTGCTGCCTCAGCCTCCCAAGTAGCTGGGACTACAGGCATGTGCCACCATGCCCGGCTAATTTTTTCTATATATATTAGTTGGCCAATTAATTTCTTTCTATTTATAGTAGAGATGGGGTCTCGCTCTTGCTCAGGCTGGTCTCGAACTCCTGAGCTCAAAGGATCTGCCCACCTCGGCCTCCCAGAGAGCTAGGATTACAGGCGTGAGCCACCGCGCCCGGCCGGAAAAACTGTCTTTCATGAAGCTTAGGCCACACAGCAGGAGGTGAGCAGCAGGTGAGCAAAGCTTCATGTGTATTTACAGCCGCTCCCCATCACTGGCATCACTGCCTGAGCTCACCTACCCACCACTCACCCTACTGCAGAAAAACTGTCTTTCATGAAATGGGTCCCCGGTGCCAAAAAGGTTGGTGACCTCTGTAGAGTATCTGGCCCAATACAGGTACTTGCTGCTGAATGAACTTGG
Source organism: Mirza zaza (assembly GCA_008750895.1). Lineage (NCBI taxonomy): Eukaryota > Metazoa > Chordata > Mammalia > Primates > Cheirogaleidae > Mirza > Mirza zaza. Next base: position 7,259 of record VSMD01026094.1, read on the forward strand.
AATTTTTCATACAATTCTGAAACCCAGATCAGCTAAATCTTCTTCCATACGCAGCCCATTCAGCTATTCTAGTGTATACAAAACAACATCATGGAGCCAAGCACTCAGAGATAATTCTTAAATGGCTTTTCCAGAGCTACTATGGGCAAAAGGGAGCTCCAGCTCATCCATCTGGGAGCTAGAAACATACCTGTGAGACAACTGGCCAAAGAAAAGTAACGGTTGGTTGGCAACTATAAACACAGCCAAAACAACCAACTTGTGGGAATGAAGATGCATCGACCATGGCTCTCATTAGCATGGGGCACTACAGATGGTGTTCTTTTCAGTTTCCTAATTCTAATTCCTAAGTGAACAGAATCCACTTTTGGCCAATAACTGGACTATGTACCACTGCCAGACAAGATGGCACACATCCTTCTAATGTTTGACAGGTACCTTCTAACTTTTCTCAATCCTAAAAAGTAAAATATAACACCCCAGACTTCCAGATCTAACATTCTATTAATTTGTTAACACCAAATTTTGATTCCTATGTTACACCTGAATTTTTCCACATTCTTGGAAATATATACTACTGTTATAATTCAAAATAAAGGTTTGCTGACCTTAGCAAATTGCCAATTCATTCACTAATGCTGATAAAGGATGACTAAGCATTTTAAAACTTCCTGTGCCTCGGTTTGGAAATAACTTCTGCTCTCTGCTGCTCAATATACACAATTTAAGTTTTAATACAGTTACCACTTGATGTCTTTGCTTTCAATATGATACAGAAAATAAAGCAAGATGCTATGGCTTTCTCACATTTTAATAACTTTAAAGATCATTTACTTAAAAAGAAACTTAAAAACCTAAGGTGAATGAACCTCTGATCACGGGGCCAGGTGTATAATAAATACTTCATATGACAGAAATTCGTAAGAATGTTGTATGAGGGTAAAGTTCCATGTGTACAAAAGAGCTGGAATTTTACTTACCTCAAATCTCAAAGGACTATGTTGTATTTCAATTCTCAATGTACAAGGGTACAGTAAATAATTTAACACCAAAGATTCACTTAAAAGAAAAAGGCCACCATCCATTTATTTATTTCACTGAACAAGGACAACTGTTCTTCCTACAAGGGTTTACCTGTCCCAAAGGATGCACTAGGCACCATGAAAATATAAAAAAAAAGACTATCCCTACATTCAAGAAGAATATAACCTAGATATGTTCAAACAAGAATGATGCCTAAGGGTAAAAGAGACAACAACGGTCATTATAATCAATTTATATGGGAATATGGACGTTTCTGAACAGTAAGTCTACAAACAAAAACTACTTTCTGGCCTTTTTTCTTTTTTTTTCCTGCTTGACAACCTAGAGGGACCAATTTTCATTTAATCACAATATTCCATTAATGAGAACAATTATTTCCACAATCATTCTATTAGTCAAGGGTTTGTGTGTGTGTGGTTGGGTATAGGTGGTGACCTGTGGACACGAGAAATGGAGCAACACAGGCAACTGTCACAGCCTTTAAATAAAAGCCATGCCCTGGATCTGCAGCCTGGTCTACTCCTCGGAACTGCCTTCCCCTTCTTTTAGGTGGCCATCTGGGATTTTCACCTTTTCCTTCTCACTGCTTTTCTGCCAACCACCTACCACCATGTCGATTACTTTTGCCTCACTCAATTTTCAGGGCAGGGTCTTTAATGGCTCAGAAGACAGGCCAAATTCCTCTTAAGTCATGGCTCCAGTCCAAGCTTCAAAATCTCCTAAACCAGTTCCTGTTACAACATACCCCAGACATCCAGAGTTTGAGTGTAGTTCTGAAATTAGGTGAACATTGTCTTCAGTGTTCCAAGTGAATGGCAAAAACCCAACAATATCATGTGTATACACCTCTGACTTTCCCTTAAGGGCCTTTATTTTAAAAATTATTTTAAATTTAAGGTGGCAATGCCCATAAGAAAATCTTTTTAAAGCCATGGGTTTACTTTTTATCACTCTCAATTCTGAAAGAAACTAAACATCAAAAAGTCTGTGGGAATTTAAATCAGGACAGTAACTTAACACAGCATTCTTCCTAAGGTCCCAAGACCTGACTCACCTGCCAGGAAAGCCAGGAAGAATAACTCAGTGACCAAGACTTGTTATTTTCTTTAACCTTTTGTAGGCTTAAATATCATAAATGTTTAAACATCTGTATTTGACAATCACATTTTCTAAAGTTATTTCTCTAAGCCTTAAGAAAAACTTAATTAAGTATGACTGGATAAGGCACGCAAATGTATTTTTAAAAGATTAAATGAAAATGGAAAACAAAGAAAAGAGTTTGAACTAAATAGCAGAATTGCTGATAGCAACACTAAAAATGACCAGTAAATGACCTGATAATTTGTGTTAAAACCATATATAACTAAAGATGCCATAACTTTTTTTAAATGGAAAAGAAAAAATCACTACAATTTTTGCAGCTCAGGATTATTACAATACTATTTGAGGTCCCATATAGGCAAACTTGGGTTTTTTCTTTTTTCATTTACTTTTAGTAATATTAAATGTTATATATTAATAGTTAAGTCATGGATGTTTGTTATATTTACTGGATCTAAAACCATATTTGAAATTATAAAACTGGGGTTAAGCTTAGAGGTGTTTGAACTGTTACAGAAGTTTGAAGAAGTTTTTCACAGACTCACCTACTCAGAGGTTAGAAACAAAAGGTTTTTACTTCCCAAATCAACAAATCTAACTTCAATAATTCTGTGTCATAAGTTCAGAACAGCTTGTAAGAGAATAAAGGAAGAAAGACGAGAAGGAACATAGGAAATCCAAGCTCCAGAACCAAAACAAGACTAATGGACTCCACTGTCATACCTTCTTACTACAAAGAATCTAAGAAACAATGAAGTCTTTTATTTGCTATATTTGGCAGCTACTGGATTCTTAATGGGACTGTTATATCTTTGTTACGAAAATAGAAACTAGCAACTAAAATTGGTCCACACCAACAAAGTTTACTTACTGTATATGTATTTTCTATCTAGCATTTGTCAGCCACTATTTTTAATCAACTTTGAGGTATGATTTATATATTAATAGAATGAACTGCATCTATTTAAAAGCACGCAACTGAATGAGCTTTGACAATTTTATATGTGCATAAAACCACCACCACTAAAATTAAGATACAGAAATTTCCATTACACCTCAACATTTCACATGTCCCTTCAAGGTCTCTCCTCTCCTGTGCCTCTGGCTCCAGGTAACCAATGATTTGCTTTATGTCACCATAGATTAATGTGCATTTTCTTTTTATATAATTGGAATCGCACATTATATACTCGTTTCAGGTTTCTTTCACTCAACTTCATGATTTTGAGATTCACTCATGTTGTTGTATACATCAGATGTTTGTTCATTCCTATTGCTGGATAATATTCCATTATACAGATATGCCACAATTTGTTTATCCATTTGACTGTGATGGAGTACTGATATAAAGATTGCACTGTTCTCACTTTGGGATAATTGTCATAAAGTATCAATGAACATCTGCATGTACATATTTCATATCTACTAGAGCTTTAGTTTGCATTTCCTGATGAGTAATGATGTTAAGTATCTTCATATGTGCTTTATTAGCCATTTCTATATCTTCTTTTGTGAAATGTCTGTTTAATTCATCTGGGCTTTTTATTCTTAGTATTGGGTTATAAGAGATGATAGAATTTTGGTTAAGACTGCAATGAAAATACAGATCAATTTGGGGAGAACCAATATTTTAAAAATTGAATCCTCCAGTACATGAACATGGCATCTCTATTTACTTCTTTAATTTTTCTCAGCATTATGATCTTTTTAGTAAAGAAGGACTGTACAACTTTTGTTGTATTTATTCCTAAGTATTATGTGGGGTTATTTTGTTATTTTGGGTTTTTCTGTAGTTACTATAAATAGAGTTGGTTCCTAAAATTCATTTTCTGGTTTTTTGCTACTACTATGTAAACACGAATTATTTTTTAAAATATTAACCATGAATTCTGCAACTTTACTTAATTCACTTACTAATACTGATACTTTGTAGATTCCTTAGAATTTGTATGTACACAATCACGTTGTCTGCAAATAGAGATAGTTTTATTCTTTCCCATCTCTATGCTTCTTAGTTCTTTTTATTCCCTTATTGCAAGGACTAAACAGTGAGAATGGTGACAATGGTTGTCCTCATCTTATTCTCTTACAAGGATAATGTTCCGTATTTCACCATTAAATATGACAGTAACTGTAGGTTTTCTAAGAGGAGCAACTAATAGGCAGAGAGAGAGAGGTGCAATAGTTACCACCTCAGTTAACTTAAGGCTCCTGCAAGAAACTCAAAGGGGAAGGAAAAAAGGCAAAGAATGAAAATTCCCCAAAAGAGCGAAATTTCCCAACTCACTCAGGCTCCTCCAAGGTATGCCTACATCATTTTCTAAATGCTTATACCTCAGATATCCCTAAAATCTTATAATCAGAGGCTAGAGGTGAGAAAGACAGAAAGTTGTTGCCAGAGAGCATATAAAAGGATTTGAAGACTCTATCAGAAACTCACTAACATAACAGCTAGCTGCTCTACAAATAACTAGGGATGGACAGCATAAAATCACGGCTTATAACTTGATAACTCCCCTGCCTGTTAAGCAAGTTACTTTACATCTCTGTGACAGTTTTTTTCTGGCAAACTAGAAACAAGAATAGTACTTTTTGTTGTAAAGTTCAAATGAAATAATATATATAATTTTAGGGGAATGCCTGGCATACAATGAGTGCTCAATAATCATTACCTATTATTTGAATTTGATGCTAGAAATGTTTTCTGAGTAGCACAGGATGACACTGAAACTGCAGGCAAAGAAGTATGAGAGCAATTACCTCGCTCAGTGCCCAGCACTGACACAACACAGGGACGGTAACACACACTGCTAACTGGCTTTCAACTTTCATAATAGAGAAATAGTAAAAGATTTATATATAGGTACAGAATACAACGTAAATATTATTAACTTTGACAAAATAAGAGTAAAACTGACAAGGCTGGGAAAAGAATCAGAGAGAAGGGAAAAGTATATCTATATGGCATATAATGTGCCGGGTCAAAAGATACTGCCTTAGATTAATGAGACCAAAACACACATATATACATACATACACACACACACACACACACATATATACATACACACACACACACATGTTTGGAACTGGAGGCTGGAGTTTCAGGTGACCAAGAGCAGAAATGGAAATGATATGCTTATAAATATAGATGGAGGGATGGTAGAAGCAAACAAAATCATCATCCATGGTAACAGGAAGTCTACAGATAACGTCTTAGGTTGATAAACTGAGGTATAAACATCTTACAGAGACAGAAGTAGCCACCAAAACAATTGAAAAGCAGAAATGAGTAAACATCGTATACATCTATGAAGCAGAATCAGGGGAAGGGTGAGGTGCAGCAGATAAGGCTGTTCTCTGTACATTTTTTAAAAGCCGAGAACATGTATTACTTTGAGCAAAAGCACAAACTTAAAATATGTTTAGATAGTAAACAAAACTAGCAAAACTTAGTTAAATCTAAATTGTTGACGACTTGGTTGTGAGTCTAAATGCAACCTTTTAAAGATTCTTCAAGTAAAAAGGCATTTGATAGAGAAAAATCAATCCTGAACTCAAATCTTGGATTTTGACAAAACTAAGAGATGGGGAAGGTAGAAAAATACAGTAAGATATCTTCTTCTTTGGGAACGTTATATATACTACTTTTTTAATACTGATAGATGGTAATAAGAGGTTCTTTAAAAATATAAGGATATCCTCTAGAAAAATGAGCTCTTGAATTGCCAAGCCACTAGAGCACTGATTCTCCATCTTACAGAATCTGAAGAAATCTGTTAAACTTCCAGGAAGAAAATCATTCATATAATAAAATTCTGCATTTGCTTTTAGAAGAACTGATGAATGACATCAAGAGCTGATTCTCTGAGAAAACCAATGAAACTGATAAACTTCTACAAAGTCTCACTAAGAAAAAAAATGAGAAAAAAAAATGAATATATAGTATTCCTATCATCATTTAAACATACCATAATGAATCCTCTTAAAATTTCTTGACTCTCCCTATATCCCTCCATCTATAATTCTCTGTTACTCTTGATAGAACTCCCAAAAGGACAACATATACTCACTTCCCTCTATTCCCAATTTCACTGAAGCCCACTAAATTCAGGCCTTTCCCCTGCCACTCCATGGAAACCATTTCATGAAGCTCAATGTCCTCCAAACTACCAAATGGCAAATGTTTAGTCTTCTTACTCAGCATTTCAGCAATATTCAGCAGGTTGGCCACTCCCTCCCTGAAACTTTTTCTTCACTTGGCTTCCAGAATATCACAATCCTCTGGTTGCCCACCTACCTTAAGGGCAGCCACTTATCAATTTTCTGGATAGACCTTCCTCCAAACCTCTAAATCCTGGACAGCCCAGGGCTTAGTCCTCAGACCTGTCCCTCTATATTTGATCTAAGCTCCATTTCTCTCTTGAATTTCCTATTAACGTATCCAACTGCATGCTTAAATCACTACCTGTATGTATAACAGTCATCTTAAATTGGACATATCCAGAAATTTTTGTTGTCACCCACACACACACCTTCTTAGGATATATTGACAATGCTTAGAGCTAGGTAAATTTTTTTGTTGTTTCTGCATTCCAGTTCTTAACCGTAACACATACTACTTTAAAATCAGAAGAGTATTAGAATTAAATAACTATGAACAAAAAAAAAGTGTCCTGGTTAAAAATGTAGTTCACATTTATTTTGATTGTCTTGAAGCCTCCCAAAGAATACCAATTACTTTCCCCCCTTTATAACAGATGTTTCCTCCAGTCATCAGCAGATATTGGTTTGTTACTACATGGTAAATTCATGAGAAACTCTAAAATAATGGTCTCTTCACAGTAATGACTAAAGAATAAATTAAATTTTGTAGAAACTCAAAATATGACGATGTTAGAAAAAGGAGAACCCTACTACAGGAAAATAAGGGGGAAAGACCCACCAAAGAAGGTCTAGCCATGTGAATAAGGACAAACACACACCTGTGAAACTGGAATAGATAGCGTAAGTAGGCAGCTCTTATCCTACTTGTCTCACAAAGCCTTTTGGAAAGTATGAAGTACTAAACAAACTCATAGAATTATGAAAGACAAAAGGAAATCAAGTTTTATTTTAGGGTTACTGTAATACTACCACCAGCAATGGGATATAATTAAGGCTCTACTGATGTCATCATCTATATGATTTTCTGTAAGTTACCTGACTTAACACTTCCTATAACGATAAAAATCCAATAAGCCTAATAAGGATCTCAACAAGAGAGGATCTCAAAAAGAAAACGTTAAAACTGCACAAACCTGCCCAAGATAATTGCTAATTTCACAAAGCTAAACAAGTTCTAATTAAAAGAGCACATTCACTTAGGATGACTCGCTTCTGTTACAGTTAAGGAAACTGAAGCCCTCAGAGGGTCAGTAACTTAAAGGTTGAAAAGGTCTCTGCTCCCAGGTCCAAATATTACATTTCAATTCATGTTACAAGACCTAAGTCATATGTGTGTGGGGGGGGGTACAAGTGAGGAGGTATGGAAGAGCAGGTACAGGGAAACGCCTCAAATATCTTGTGTGTAATGCAAATGAACACAATTAGACAAACAGATTAAATGGCCATTTATGGAATACCAAATTTTCCCTTATTATTAAATATTTGGTGAATTAATTTCTAATTAACACTTTTTGGATTATATAACCTATCTCAAATATTATTTAAAAGGACTCTGAAACTAAACTACGCTGAACGTAGTCTATAGTTATACATTTCACCAAAAGTTGCTTTAAATATGGAGTATTAAGTGTCCATGTCCTATGTCTATATTAAATTAAAGATTTTTCACATGCAATTTTGTTTTCAAACTGTAGAAATTATTACCATAATCCAAAGTATTTATTTCCAACTGCCTAGAGGTGAAAGCCCTAAAATTAGTTCAAGGTCAGAAGGACCCTCTGTAGGTTTAAGAGTTGACACACATAGTATGCAAAGTAACTGAGAAGACAAAACAATAAAAAATTCAAATTCTCAACCATACACCAACTCATAATAAACTTGAGTCAAAAAGGGAGAGGGAGGAGGTTAATAGTGAAAAGAATGTTAAGTAACAATTTTAATTAAATAAAGCAGCAGTTATAGTAGAGCAATTAGTGTATCACATGAATCACAGACTTGACACTCTTTAATTCAAGCAGAGGTAACTAAATTAAAAGGTTTTATTTTAAAATAACCTAATCCACTAATCCCTGACATACGGCTATGATGTCTCAATGTATTATACATAGCTACAACTAAAAACTGTCAAGTCCATTTTTTTATTATTTATGTTAACTTGAGAGTCAAAATAATCATTTCTAAAATGGAGATTTCCAAGCTACAGAATTTCCACCAGCGTTCTCAATAACTACGTTTCATTATGTAATAATCACATAAGATTCAGTCAAATAAGTAATAATTTGGGGCCTATAAATAAAGCTAAAATATATCTCAGTTCAAACAGTATTTGAAGAACTACTGAGTAGGTAAATATGACTGCATTTTATTGAGACAGAAATTATTTTGGCAGTATTACAAGTCTTTCCAAATGTTATCCAAAAAACTAATACCACTTCGGAAGCCTACACTGGCCACTTATCACAGTCTATTATTTACTCTCAAATATTAGTAGAAATTATTAGCAATTAATTTCTATTTTTTAACACTCAAGTGTTTATGTATTTACATTATTTGTGTGCTTGTCACATAGCAAACAAAACACCAAAACCTGGGATTGAGAAGAAGGAACAAGAACAAAAGTTCTTTGCAGCCACAGTTAATAATGTATACAGTAGCCACTTTTATCCTTGGGGGATACATTCCAAGACTCTCAGTGGATGCCTGAAACTCCAGATTGTAATGAACTCTATATATACTGTTCTTTCCTCTACATACATACCTATCATAAAGTTTAACTTATAAATTAGGCACAGTAAGAGATTGACAATAAACTAGAACAATTTTAACAATGTACTATTAGAAAAGTTATGTGATTGTGGTATGTTTCAAAATATCTAGTAGATGTAATATTTTCAGACTTACTTTGACCATAGGTAACTGAAACTGCACAAAGTGAAACTGTGGGTAAGGGGGCTGGGACAGCTACTGCATTTCAAAATTGCTGAGGGAGTAGATTTAAATGTTCTCGACACAAAAAATAAGAGAGGTGATGAATATGTTAATTAGCTTGGTTTAATGTTTCTACAATGTACACATATAGCAAAACATCACACTGTACCCCATAAATATATACAATTATTATTTGTCAACTAAATGTTTAAAGTGCTTTGTTTAAAGTATTTAAAGCACTTTAGGAGTGCTACAAGAACACTATGTAAATTTAAGGTGGCATTATTCTTGAAGTCTGAAAAGAATGGCAAATAAGCTGATCCCAGAACAGCTCTCCCTTCTAGGAGGGGAATGACTGTGTAGAGAGGGAAGGAGTGCTTCTGTTTGCATCCCTGATTCAAGAATTTGGGTTCTAAAGAATCCTGACACATCTAGTCAATGAGACTACCATTCTATTGGAGTCAGGCTAGCTGGCCTCACCACTCAGTGTGAGCCACAGATATCACAGGTGGGTATGTATGCCCTTGCAGATGGAGAGTGCAGTCCTCTTCATAAAGACAGAATCAGAAACTACAAGATAGAATTATATGTTCTCCTCTCCCTGAAAGCATTAAAAGAATGACAAAGAACTTTTAAAATGTTTAGAGTACCGAAATCTATTCCTTCTATCTATACATTTTTAGGCATAATAGGTAACTTTAATTTTTAAATGATTTTTAAAACAAACACCACATGTACTCAGTATTAAATTAGAACTAACCAATCAGCATCATGTGCACAGAAGGAAGTAAAACTCAACAGAAATCACGCAGGTGGCAGGAGGGAAAGAGTGAATCATACCTAACTGGTACAATGTACACAATCTGGGTGATGGGCACACTTATACCTTTAACTCAAGTACAAAAGCAGTCCATGCAACCAAAACATTTGTACCCCTGTAACATTCTGCAATTTAAAAAAAATTAAATTAAAAAAACATTTATTTGATTGTAAAAGTACTACTTGATCATAATAGGAATTATAATGACATATTAAAAGAAAAAAAGTCACATAAAATTCCAAATCCAAAGAAATGCACATTTTCTGTTTCTCCTCAGAAGCATGTGCCTGTATGTAGTGGTGGCAGGAGCAGTAGACAAAGACAACACTGCTGACTCACCAAACCCAAACCCTGTGTTCACATATCTACTCTCCACCTAAGGCCATGTTTTTCTGGGGAAGCAAACCCCAGTCTGAGCCCAAGATGAATCTTGATCCATTTAAGCCAATCACAGTGGTGCCATTTCCCTTGACACAAACTGATTTAGGCAAGGGCTTGCAAGCAATGGTGAGCCACAGAGAAGAAAGAGATAGAGCAGCATCTACTGTGAGGCTTCTGGGAAAAGCTTTTCTGATAGAAACATCCCAGAAAAAAAAAAATAGTGTCTCTCTTCTTCCAGGAAACTTAGTCATATTTTCTTGTGACACTTGAACTTGTAGCAGCCATCTTGCAACCATAAGAGGAACTAACCAAGGACAGAACAAGGATGTTGCTTGCATTTTTCAACCTTTTTTCTCTGACCGAAGTTTTAAATATACACTCAGACACACAACCTTCCTGACCCAATATCCCCCTACTAAAATCTATTTCTCTTTAGTCTTCTTCACAGCTAAGCTTCTCAATATTGAGTCGTCAATACAAGCTGTTTCTTCCACTAATTTCCTAAAAATTTCCCCAAAATCAGGTTTCTAATAGTCTATGGCTTTTATATGTTGCTACTACAACAATTAATACATGCTGTAGTAATGGTTTGTTTAATAGACTATAAACTTCTGAAAAGTTCTGTATTGCCAGTATCTAGAAAAGTTCCTGGCTTATAAAGGCATAAATACTTGTTTCATGAGTTAAATGTAAACCCAATACCTAACAGGTAGGAATTCCACAAATACTGAAATAAATTTAGCCAACCTACTATCTACACACACCAAAAGTTCAATATGCATGTGTGCGTGAGTTTGGGGGCAGAAGCATCATGCATCAGAAGATAAGAGAACACAGTGTCTTGAAATTTAAAAACACAGTTATTCCTTACTCTTCAGGGATTAGAGATCTGTTCCAAGCTAACTCACCAGAAGAGAATAAGGTGTTTCTACACTGGCATCTGAGAAGCAATGTCAAGACAGCACACTAGTATCTAAACAACTCTGCTACTGGTGACCACTGCTGCCAATCTACTTCAGAGAAGAAAAGGTACCCAGGTACCTTCTGGGGTCTAAAAAACAGACCAACCAGACTAATGACAAAAGGCATGCCCTCAGAGGCAAAACATATTGTTTAAAAATCTAAAGAAATATGCCTATAGCTTGATCAGCACTTATGACAGTCCTTTCCCACAAAGGGACAACTAAGCAGGGAAAGTGAATAGTAGCTACAGGCTCATCCCCAACTAGCATTTCCTTTGATTTCTCTGGATGGCAGCTGAAACCGAAGGCATGTCAGCAAAGAACCCTAGTCAGCTGGGCAAAATGCTTTTCTACTTCAAAGTCTTTTGCTAATGTGATAAAAAGTGTAACAGCTAATAGCTTTTTTTCTTACTTCTTTTAATTTAAATGATAAAAATCCTATCTAGAGGAGAATCCTGAGCCATGCTGGTAACACTCGTTAGAAAAACATAGTTGACAGACATCAGATACTTTGGAAAGTGAAAAGGCCTGGGCCAAGACCTTCTAACCACTTTATATTTTTAAAAATAATTTTTAAATATAAAATATACACTAATGTAATTACTAACCTTACCAAAAAAAAAAAAAACACTCCAAAATTACAACCTAATCACAGGCTCATAAATTCATTAAAATGAATCTTTTATAGGTACACATTTATAACAAACTGTCTGATGGATGAGTAACTGCGCTGATTTAGAGGACTTCCAAAAGATGCTGGCACACTTTAAAGGAATAGGCATTAAGTATGTAAAGATACTAATAGACAAGGAGTTAAGTAGGTAGTTCTCCCATTTTTTCTGCAGGGCCCTGAAGAGTTCACCTCCTTAGGCCAAAAACACTTCCCCTGGGAGTCCTAGAGGCGGACAAACCAATAAAAAGACAAAATTAATGGGAAAAAAAAAAGGTGTATAGGAACAAAGAGGGCTATTTCCCTTACCATACTATTTAGTCTATAACCTTGGAGATGAGCTATTACTAAGGTTCAGGCTACAAAGGAATTGAAAATACTTCTTAGTGTAATTCCACTTTAATGGAATGGAGTGAGGAAGTGGAGTGTAACTGTTCCACTATGACTCTGACCCAATCTAAAAAATAACAAATAAAAAAAGTGAAACTAACTTTACCAGATAGAAACAGGGAATAATTATTTTACTACAATATACAAAACTATTCTTTTGAACAATGAGTTTCACCTGGCATTAACAAATGGATTTAAATTTATTTTTAAAAGAACATGATTTGCACACAGTTTCGGCTGCATTAAGGTAATATTTTCTAAATTGTGCCAGTAATGGGAATGGAAATGAGCAGCCAGCCAACTTCACTGCATGCCCACTGTACTCACACAACAGTCATTAACAACTAAGAGTCTGGCAACCACTATTTCTTTGTTCCTTATGTTTGCTTTGAGGCAATTATCCTATTAATATTTTCCAAACTGTCCCTGATCCTAAATAAAACAAAGTATATATTCTAGAGGAGTGATATTATAAATATTAGATATATAAGAAGACCCAAATTGTATTTTGCTCAATTCAATTCTGAGCCAAATGTGGGTAAAAATAAGTCACAAGTTTTCTATCTTAGGAGATGAACTAGAAGAATGACTTAATTCCAGCTGCTTCCTCAATAATCACACCAATGATGAAAACAAAAAGTAGAAATCTAAATAATCAAGAGTTTCAACTCAGTACACACTTAAGAGGTACAACACATAATGTTCTCTCCTTCAATCTGTTAAAAATTCCCAAGTTTCAAAACCACTGAACTAGAACAAACTCATATTATACCAGCCAGTGGAGCAACCAATAGTTTACTGAACAAACACAGACAAGGCACATTCAAGGCCATAGGAAATAAAACAGAAAGACATAGATCTTCACCATCAAGAAACTTATACTCTACTTGAAAGGATGGTCAAAATGTTTGACACAACCTTTCTGAATTACTAACAGGTACAAGAAGCTATATGATAAATGTATCTACTGTATTCATATGCATAGCATATATAATTTTTTTATATTAGTATAGACATGTCGTGTAAGAAAACCCAATACTTAGAAGTAGTAAACGACAGGTAAATTTATGTTCCAAATCTTCCCAACAAACTGTATGGCACCCAGGAAAATGAGAGAAATGAGTTCTGTCCTGATATTAATAAGCAGAGAGGGAGTGGACAGGATACTAAACCTGCTGGGCCACATATGTCAACTACAATGTGAAGAATGTCAACTACAATGTGAAGAAGACACCAGACTAAGAATGGCAGTGTTTTTATTTCTCCAAAAGCCAATTTCAATTACCTGGTAGAAACTGCCTCTAGAGCACTCTGCTGAAACTGTTAGTCTTTTAAATAAAAAGTTATGCCGTGTTCCTTGTCCTCAGACGTTAGGTATTTTTGAGACAGTGCTACTGATTTATCATCAGAGTGTTCACTTGAGTTGTTTTTCCAGTAGCAGTGACCTGGGGCACTCCTCAGTCTCACTTGTGATCAATGGCTACAATTCAACTCTGGGAAGCTACAAAATGTGGCTGTGTAACTAAGCACTTCCCTGATTCTGAACAACAGATAATAACACCTAACATTTGTTGATGTTTAACACATTAACTGCCATGTGAGTTGTATTTAACTCCTTGGTTTTGAGCCCCGGGGCCTCGGGAAGCATATGTAGTCAGTTCCTGAAAATCTTGTTAATGTTCTTATTGTTATAATTAATATTGACAATTTAATTGCATATAACTCATGCACACAAAACAATAAAAAATAACAAATTTTTCATTAACTTAGAAAGGATCATTTTGTTTTTGAAGTTTTTATTCTATTTTCGTAATAAAACACCATGGCCCCAAGGAAAAAAAATTTTTTTCTAGTGAGGCAGTCAATGTATATAGAGAGCTGACACTGTTCTAACCACATCTTAACCCATATTAATGATTTAATCCTCACAACGATCTATGATATAGATTCTATTATCACCATCCCCATTTTACAGAAGAGACAATGAGGCACTAAACACTAGGTGGAACAGCTGGCTCAAAGCTTCGGAGGGGGTGACACAGTCAGAACTTGACCTGAAGCAGTCTGATCACCTACTTCTAACCATTTTGCTTACTGCTTCTTTTGTCAACCGTACAGAGATCAAACTCATGACCTCAGTTCTGTTAATGCTACACACTGAGTAAGCCAGACACCCAGACTTCGAGGTGGCACAAGTCAGTATATTATCTGTAGTCCTGAAATGATTATTCTCTCCAAGAGGCCTGCATTCTGGCAAAAAGCAGTAAAATTACTAGATTACCTTATCTGGCATATTTTTTTAAATACAAGAGAGGGGGATAGAAGGCATATGAAAGTTAACGGAATGCTAAATATTAATACTAACTACCCCCAGCACTCATAAGACATTGATTTTCTTAATAAATGTAACTTCCCAAGAAATTTGCTAAATAAGTAGTCTTATTAATCCTCATTAAGGGCTGTAAGTTTGTCAAAAAAAAAAAGGGGGGCAGACTTCAAGAAGTAACAGAGTAATTCTTAAAAGAATTTGCTATATACATATTACACTCCAATGTGTAGATTATCTTCAAGTGTTCCCATTACACTTTTTTACACATCACTGCACTTCAGATCACACATACATTAAGCAAACCAATTGCTGGGCTTGTCTCCAAATTCAAAATATGTTATCAAATGTAACTAGTTTTTTTCTATTTCCATCTTCAACATCAACAATGTAACAAGAAATGTACACTTAAGCTTCTAATCTTTAAGGCACTTCTACAAAAAGAACTACACATGAAATAAAAATTAACTGGAATATTAAGAACATTTTGAAAGAACTATAGCTCTTAGGAGGAAATCAGAAGCTTTTTAAAAAGCATTTCCATTATTGAAAGAATGTTATTGTCAGTAGTTAACACTCTGTATATTTTCCAACAGAAACGGGGAAGGGGCAGGCACCTAGATTATATAATAAGCATGCTCTACTTTTAGTCTCTATCTTTAAGCTTACTGTCTTTCTTATTTTACATAAAAGTAAATTAAAAAACAAAGCTTTAATATTTTCTTCCCAATTAAATCACCTTGCACCCCACCTTCGAGGCCCTAATAACTAAAAAAAATTCATGACTTCTAATCTCCTCTATTCCCAAACTTAAAGCAAAAAAATTAATCATTTTTCCTAATTCAAAATGTTTTAAATTACTTATCATCAATAATAATCATTATTTTGACCATAATTGCCCCCCCCCCAGAGGGGGCCAAATTCCCCCTCCACATTTCCCATTCCTGAACTTTGTTATGAGGACTCATATGTTTGGGTTGTATCCTCATTTTTAAGCAAGCAGCAATGACAAAAGATGTAAAGCCAGTAGCACCATATATCAAGAAAATGAGACAGATACGTATGGTCTGCCTTTCATTAAACAGTTCTTTCTAGACTTGACCCAATGAGACCTGTTAATTCCACCCATAGTCTCCTTACCCTCCCTCCTCTCAGACACCAGAAACTACTTGTGTATGCATGAAAAGCCAAAGTCCATGCCAAACAAAACAAGTCCCTTTCTCTGTTCTCATAAAGAAATTTTTATGAAGAACAAATTCAATTCACTTTTTGAAACTTACAGACTACAAAACAAAACCACAAAAAGGAAACAAAAAACTAAACACAGTAAAAGTACTAAATATTTTTGTTACAATACTACTTAATTGGGTTACTCCTAGCTGCAAATTTCTTCCCCAGTTTTAGTTCTCTCCATCACAAATTTATTCTCAGGCACTAGGTCATGAGGGTACCGTGTGTTTAAACACCACCTCAGTGCCACTTGGCCACTAAGAGTGCTATTGCACTTTCCCCACTGATTACCTGTGCTATACAGGCAACCCAGCTGGGTCCCCTTCAGCCTTGTGAAGCAACCCCTTTAGAGTGCTCCTTGGCCTTTTACAGTGGAGGCATGTGATGAGTGTCTGCACCAGCTGTTCCTAATTACCTCTCTGGCTGGGGTGAATGACTCAGCAACCCAACTTTTTTAGAGTCATCCCACCTTGCTATCCAACAAACATACTGAAGAATGGTAAACCACTTGACAGAACCATAGGTTAAACAACAATACCGGATGCCATTACTACACGGAGGCCACTCTCCTCCGAGCTGACTCACCGGGAGCCTTTTTTCCCAAGGCTTCTTTAAAAGGGCCAAAGGCAGAAGTGGCAAGTGCCTTTAAGCCCAGCCCAGCCCAGCCCTTGCACCACTACCCCAACACCAGGAAGAAACAAGCAGACCTCTTCCCATTTCTCTGGTTGACCATGTGAAGCACTCAAGTGCTCTGCCACTACTAACAGGTCTAGGGTTTCCACCTTTTTATCTTTCTAACTGCCTTAAATGCAAACCTTCTGGGGTGTAAGGACTGTCCAATTACACGAACAAAGACCTAGTGGTGGCATCCACCAAGTGTAACAAGCCCTGACGCTCAGATAATTCTCCAAAAACATTATTAGCATCCTACAAAACAATCTTTGTTCCTCAAAGCGTGGCACTGTAGCCTGTTCCCTCCACACTCGTTCTTTCACAATTACTACTGCACTTTACCTTGGATCGGCCCGAGTCTAACGCAGAAGGCTCGCCGCATAGAAGCCTTGCGCGCGATTCTACTCAATGACACGAAACTGCCGTGGAAGAAGGAAAAAAAGCAGCGGCGCACATGTCACATTACACGAGCACAAAGCTGGTGTCCCCATAAGCAACACCCACTCTCACCATATTGTGAGAGTCTCGATTACAACGTGCGGGCAAAACTCCAACAAAGGGAGCCCTGGGATCTCCAGTCCCCAGAACCAGTCTCCGCTGAATCCGGCCCGGCAAGGTGGCATTCCCGCCCGGGCCACGAACTCGGCCTTCCCCGCGCGGCACGCTCCGGGCCGGGAGCGCGGGAGGCGGCGGAGGGTGGAGGCAGGGGCGGGAGGACAACACGGCCGGGCCGGGCCGCGGGGGCGGTGCCGATGTGTCACCGCCCGGGCGGGCCGCGGGCTCGGGGTGGGGAGCGGGAGCCCGGGACCCCCGGCCCCCGCCCGGGTGAAGTGCCGCGCGGGCCGGTAAACAGCGGCGCGGGAGCCGCGGGCACCGGCCGCTCGCCCTTCCGGCCGACGCGGCCACTTCCAGGAACAGGGGCGCGGACGCCCCCGGCAGGCCCCGCGCCGCACCCCCGGCCCGGGAGCGGCCGCCCGGGCCCCGCCGCCGCCCGCGGACCTGCCCGCCCGCCGCCCCTCGGGCCGCGCGGCCCCCCGCCCCGGGGGAAGGGCGGCAGGACGGCCCAGCCACTCACCAGAGCCGAGGCGCGCGCGGCCCGACTGACGGCGGCGAGCGAGCCCGGCGGGCGGCGCGGGCAGCGGTCAGGTGACTCACTCGCTCCGCGCGGCCGGCCGCCCCCGACCCTGCCTCCCTCCCTCCCTCCGTCCCCGCGCGCCCGCCGCCGAAACCCCGCCCGCCCGCCGCGCGAGGCCACGCCCCCAGAAGAGGCCCCGCCTCCGCCCCGCCCCCCGCGAGGCCCGGGCCGGGGAGCGAGCGCGGGCGGGGGTCGCCGCGGCTGAAAGCCGGCGGGGCGCTCGCAGGGGGCGCCGCGCGGGCCGGGGAGGGGCCGAGCGCCCCTGCCTCCGCGTGAGCGCCCCTTCCCCGGCACGGCCCGCCTCCTGGACGGACGAGACACCCCGGGACCACTCCTCCTTGCCCGGTGAGGGCGGAAAGGCCAGGCTGACGGCCCCTCGCCCGGTGTCCCGGGAAGGACACCTAACCAGCCAAGCCGACCCGGGAGGGAGCACGGGCGCCGGCCCACGGCCCTCCACAGGGGTCGCCCCTGGCCCCCTCGGCGGAGCTCCTCGTCTGCCTCCCCTGGTGGTGGCCGGGCGCCCGAGTGCCCCGGGTATCCGAGCTTACTGACCGGGACGCGTCAGGTGCATGCAGGTTTTTGTAGGCAGCGTCTGGGCAACCCTCCTGCTGAGCGACAGTGACACAAGGGCGCCCGCTGACAGGTGTTCCCTTCACGCTGTACCTGCCTGAAGCTTCCAGCCAGGTTGGGCGCACGGCGCGGTCAGCCTGCCCGGCCGAGCCCTGCGTGCGCTTTCGTCCTCTGGCTGGTCTCCAGTTGACAGTTTTAAAGTTGTGTCCCCACGCCGTTTAACGTTACCTCTGTAGTTTAAAGCACCCACTGTCTCTCTGCAGACAGGGATGGACACAAGACAACCTTACCCGAGTTCCTGGGCAGGTAGCAGCCACCCTGAGGCCTGTGGCCTTCGTCTGATCTGTATGAAGGGATTTTGTTGTTGGCTTTGGGATTCAAGTGGAGAGAGATGAAGAAAAATTGGGGGCTGAACAGCAGCAGCCCCAAAAAGTATGTACACATTCTTGAACACAAGAAGTCAGCCCTCGATCTCCCAGAGCAAAAAAAAAAAAAGGCTACCAAAATAATAAATTCAGGTATTATCACTAATGTGGCTGTATTTTTACCCACAGGCTGTGGGACTTTGGGACATTTGGGTTACATCCAAAATGCATGAGAAAATGACATCAGTGAAATTGGATGGGAGGGCAAGGTGATACACTGTGACTTAGAATCAGAGGAGGCTTCCTGAAGGAGGTAACATTTGTATTGGGTCAATGGGGTCCAGCAGTCCAGGAAGGGTCCAAAGGCAGGAAGCAGATGGCATCCTAGGCTGCCTGAGTTCATGGTGGGAGTACAAATATTTAGCGAAAAATGAGGAAAGGACACTTGGGAATAGATCATGAAAGAAGGATTGGGGTTCTTACAGAACTGTGAGAGTTTCTGGGGCTTCACTCTTCTTCAACCCTGAACCGAAAGAATTATATTCTTCTTTTTCCACACACCTGAGCAGTTTCTTCTAGGGGGAAAAACAGACACCCCCCTGTCTGAGAGGAACTCTTGCTTCTTTACTGTAGATAATGGCGATGACATTTTCTAGCCTGAAAATGATGACATATATACCCTGATATATTTAATTATTTAATGAGTTCTTACAAAGGTATACCAAGATGTTGAGACTATCAAGGCAGTTAGGAATGACTCTCAAACTTCAGAGTGAATAGGAGTATCTGGGATGCTTTTTAAAATGCAGGTTCCTGGGTCCAGCCCCCCTAGATTCTGATTTTGTAGGTCTGAGTGGGACCTAAGGATCTCCATTTTAAATACTGATGGAGATGGTCTTTAGGCCACACTTAAGAAGTACTTGAGTTAGAGTTTATGGTGTATACTAGGGGTAGGATGGAAAATGAAATTAGAAAATGAAACAAAACCAAGTCAGAATGGGAAAGGCCTCATGCACTGTGCCTACAGTTTGGACTTTATCCCTTGGGCTGAAGGGAGTAAGTAGAAGTCTTTAAGTCATGTGATTGTTTTTAAAAGCTAATTGTAATATGGAGAAGTTACGAAGAGGGGGAGGGGAAACATTGCAGGTTGAACAAAAGAATGAATGAATGATGATGCAGTAAAATACTCAGTAAATGATGTGGCACTTTTTGTTTTCAGTATTCTCTTGCTTTAAACAAAAACCACTTAGAATATCTTTCTTTTAAAGCCTGAATATCATTGCAAATATTCACAAGTGAGTTTCTGTTCTGACCTATGCCTTCTGAACTTTCAGAGTTAGCATTAACATTAGCCGCCAGGCCAACAAAACCTTAAGTAATCCTACTACACTCAGAATCAAGAAAAGAATCTACTTAACTGGTCAACTGTTAAGAATACCAGCCTCAAGATCTTTTACATTAACTCACATATTTATTAAAATATCTCGATAAAACATTTTTAAAAATTATCTTGAGGTTATAATGAGACATAGTGCCTCTGTCCAATTCCTATTTTGAAAAAGAAACTTTAAGATTCTGGGACAAAAAAAAAAATTATGATTGCTTTCAATTGATATTGATAGTAGTTTGAAACTGGGAAAATTAGCCTAGTAGTGCAACATGAAGATTCTGTGCTACTGTTTCGCAGTGATTTGCAATTAGTGATTCTTTGTCACATAGTTTTGTTTTTAGTGCATTATTTTTTAGGAGGATTTATCCACAAAGCATGGGAATCACAGCTTATCGATATACCTTTGACTCACACTTCTCATTAAATATGAGAAGTGATAACAAATTTTTCTGCTGGGAGCAGTGTTTGTCAATATGCAGCACTGCTCCCAAAATGTTAACCATGTCGCCTTTCTTTCAAAAATGATATTCCCTTTTCAAAATTTTTCCAAACATATTCTCTTTCTAGTCATTGTACTGATTTTATCACAAAAATAAAATCTTATCATTAAATTAACTCTGAAAACAATTTAACTATAGGCCACAAGTCAGGGAATAATTTTTAATAAAAGCTAGAAGCATACACTATCATTTTCTCCTCCAGTAACAATCATATTGCCTTGCCTGACTCTCAAAATTGAGAGAGCCAAGTTACATAGATAGGTGACATGTCAATGGCTGTAAGGAACAATATGGCATAACGTTTGGGCAATAAGACATGATGCATATCCTGGGAAAACCTAATGTGCAGTCACTGTAACATTTGTTCTCTTCCCCCCTTCCTAACCTTAGGAAAGATCCACAAATCCACATTTATCCCCTATCCACCCTTAGTTTTGTATCTTCCTTTCCACAGATGCAACATGACAACTATAACCCCTACTCATCTTTATACTTCTACTGCCTCCCCAGAGCTTCATTCACTCCTTCTCCATCACTGTAGCTCCTTTTGTCTTTAAATATTCACTCACTAATTCAATCAAAAAAATTGGAGTGAGGGACAAAAAACTAAGGTTTAAACTGTGGGGAATTACCAAGATAAAATAAGCATAGGTCTCCCCAACTTGAAAAACTACCATTTGACACCTCTTCCCTCAAAAGTGATTATGGATTGAAATAGCACTCCTGCCCCCAGGTTGGAAGGTTGTTGTGGAAAATGAACATATATTATTAGAAGACAATGATAACTTCCTGGAGCAGGACAGGTAAACACACTGCAGTGTTTACCTGATAATTGAAATGAATGATAAGGTGAAGGGAATGAAGTCTCTGGTTTGAGACGTTACAAAGTCTAAGATCAAGATGAAAGGGAAAACAGATAATATTGGAACAGAAGAACTCAGTGAGATGGCCCGGGGAAAAGAGATACTGCTCAAATACCAGATTTAATAACAACCAAAGTGGCTCAAATATGGAAAAATTCTGATGCTTTTGAAATCCAGTAGGAGGCTGTAGTGGACTAAAGATGGCCATAAATTTTTTTTGTCATTCTCCCTGTCAAGAATGGGAGTTTATTTTCCATCTTCTTGAATCTGGCCCTGTGACTGCATAGCCAAGAAAACACTGCAGAAATGATGCTATGCCATTTCTGGAGACTGGTAGCTTCCACTTCCTCTTTCTTCAGTTGATCTCTCTTGGCACTCTCCCTCCCAGCATCAAGCCACCATGCTTTGAGAGACCCAGTATGGAACATCTATAGCCTCTTCACTCAGGAACCCCAGCAGAGCAACCAGCCAATGGTCAAAATCAAATGCAGTCATGTGAGTGAGCCATCTTGGATGTTCTCTGGTCTAGTCAAGTTTATACAAAAGAACCTTCCAGCTGAACCTAGCCAACTCATAGAATTATAAAATAATAAAATGGTTAATGCTTTAAGCCATTAAGTTTGGGAATATTTTTATATATGGCAATAGATAACCAAAATAGAGGTTAAAGTAAATATCTAATGATAAAATAGAGCATGAAAATGGAATTAAATTTAAAGAAGAACTTCAACTCCAATGATCAAGAATTAGAGGAAAGCTAAGGTAAATAAAACAGAAAAAACATGGAAGAGACTTGAATTTTAAACCTCTGTCAAGCTTCTAGACCTGAAATGACACTTCAGATTTTCTTCAATTACAAATTAATTGTGCTCCAAACTTTGTCAACTGTTATTGGGAGCTCAGCTATCTCCCTGGAGAGCCATGGTTTGGCTGTGGCTATTTTCCTCTACCAAAGGCCCCAGCTCCTGCCAGGCAACCCTCACCTAGGACGATAGCCAAAGCAACCTCACTCGGTGTGAAGATGCCTCCTCACTTCTGTTAGACCCAAGATGTGTCACCTCCTTGGTAAGTTCCTGCCTTCAACCTTGTAAAAACGGTCCCATCTGTTTGCTGCCAGTTCCCTAACTGATTCATTAGGTCGAACCTTGGGGGTAACCAGAGTGAATATACTAACACATCTAAGGAAAGAATGTGACTATCACAAAAGAAGAGTCAAGAAAAGGGAGAGTCAGAGGTACAAACAGGGGTAATACAATCCCTTGGTCTGCTTAGGGGTGAGGGTGCATGGCCAGGGACAGTGTTTTAACCTAACCTAACCATAACCACAACCCCAAACCCTGTTACCTGCAGGATATGGGCGGGGTCATGGGGAGGATCATGGTGCAGGATACCATGGGTTGGTTCTACTAGATTACCCATCAAGGTCTTCGCACTCACATCCCTCTTTGATATCTTTCTACTAATTATTTGGCTCCATGTGTACCTTTGCCTATAGAAGGAGATAAGTTGGTTAGTAAGCATCAATATTTGATATACTTGTTGTCTATTATCCTCATTGTAAATTAATAAATTATCTTTTCAATGTTCTTCCTGCCTCTGCAGTTTCAGGTGAGTCTGTATCTGAAAGCAAGATGACCATTGATGTGTCTACAGTTCAAGTTTCTGCATCACCAGTTTCAAAATCATGGTGAGCTTGACAAGTTAAAGCCTGGAGTTGCCAGTCCAGGTGGCCCCTACTTCACAGAAACACCCTTGGTGTTTGTCATGAGTGGCTTCAGGACTAACCTTTAGCTCAGGGATGTTTTATTCCACATTCACTTTCCTTTCCCTAAATCATTTTGTGGTAGATACTACTAGTTGCCTACCCAATATCCACTTCTCCTTCCTTTCTAACATAATCCTTATTAAATGTGCAATGTACCCATTTAAAAACACCTTCTCAAACCCCCTTAGCCATGTGACCTAGTTCTGCTCAACCAGACATAAGCAAATATGCACTCGATGGAATTTCCAGGAAAGCTCTTACTTTCTTGATAACAAAACACTAAATCAGCTAAGCTGGTATGCACCTTTGCTCTCTGCCCTCCTAACCTGGAATGACTTTAGGAGAAGCTCTTTTCCTTCAGCTATGAGGATGAAAAGCACAGGCTAAGGAAGCTCAGATCCTTCATGACTTTCTTGAGCAGCGGAGCAGCCCTAGTTGCTGATTTACTCTTCTTACCATACCAGAGAAAGGAAACCCTATTCAGTTAAGCTTCTAGAGTTGAGTTTCTATGACATGAAGCCAAATGTAGTCTTAACTGATATCCTTTCTTAGTCTGAAGTCCCTCATATCATTCTGTATAAATGCATGTGCTAAGAACCCTGAAGTCGTGCATCTAGGTTATGTGGGAGAAAGTGGATTGTTATGAAAATATTTAGTGTAATAGATTGAATATTTGGGCCCCATCAAAAGTCTCATCTTGAAATTCTAACCCCCATTGTGATGGTAGTAGGAGATGGGGCATTTGGAAAGTGATTGCATCATGAGGGTGCAACTCTCATGAATGAGATTGCTGCCCTTATAAAGGGAACCCTAGAAAGCTGTTTCTCCTCTTCCACCATTTGAAAACACTGTGAGAAGTTGGCCATCTGCAATCTGGAGGAGGGTCCTCACAAAGCCTGACCATGCTGGACCCTGATCTTGAACTTCCAACCTCCAGAACTGTGAGAGATAAATGCTGGTTGTTTAAGCCACTGTGATATTCTGTTATAGCAGCATGAATTGACTAAGATACTCAGCCTGTACACATGACCCTGGAAGCCAGCAAATGAATTGCAGTGCATAACAGTATAGTAGTGCGGAAAGTAATGGAAGAACAAAAATTGGACCCTATTATGACATTATGAAGGATATTATTATTGACTTCAGTATTGCTACCTCCCTTGGATATAACTAGGTCACAAATAAAAAACAGAGATATAGATAAGCCAGTAAAAATACTCTGATAAAGTTCCAGGAAATGGCCTTTTTGAAACATGGGACAACTGCCAAAGAAGAAAAAAAAGGAAATTAAAATCCTTCACAACAATTTCATGGATTTTAGCTCTGCAAAAACATGGGAGAGCATGAGAAATTGTACGGAATAATTCTGATATTCCAAACTCTTTTATTGTGCATATTATAACAGAATAACTAATGAAAGATCTGCATAGTAATTGATTACATAAATTGAAAAAGAGAGATTCACTTAAAGTGGCCAAAATAAAGAAACTAAATGTATGTTAAATCCATTGCTATGGAATGAAGCTATAGGAATGAGGAGATGCTGAATCCGATTTGATAAAAGGAGGTGCCCTTTTATTCTTACAATTTGAGAATTTACCTAAGTAAAAGGAGGCTTTAGAATGAATATTAAGCTTCAAATTCTAAAAGAATTTAAATTGATTAGAATGCTGGAAAATTGCCTACTGGCTAAATAAGATTTCCAAAGGAAATACTATTGAAAATGGTTTTTACACCCTTTAGGATAAACAGGCTAAAGAAACAGAGTGTGTTTCTCTAATTAACTACATGTGCCCCTTGGGTTTCCAAAGACAAGCTCTAATATAATTTGATTCTTTATGCTTAGCAATGAGAAGTCAAGCATAAAACCATTTGTAAGTGCCACATGATGTGGCATAGGAAGGAAAAAATTAATCATATATATTTCTATCACTTTTTAGTAGACAAAAAAAATCCATGTTTCTATAGGCATATACAAACAGATCAGATTTTGC
Source organism: Mirza zaza (assembly GCA_008750895.1). Lineage (NCBI taxonomy): Eukaryota > Metazoa > Chordata > Mammalia > Primates > Cheirogaleidae > Mirza > Mirza zaza. Next base: position 32,532 of record VSMD01026094.1, read on the forward strand.
CTTTATTACTTCTCTACTTGGTGCCTGAAATCCCTTGAAGATTGATTATTTGGGGAGAAGGTTTTACACATTCAGAAGTCCTCCGTTAAAATACAGATTCTTTCAGAGGGCAAACACATTAAGCCGCATTTAAAGACAATCACAACCACTCTAGTCAGAAGAAGCTTATAAAAGTACTCATGGTGAATGGGATTTAAATGCATCTTGATAGGAAAGTGGAAGGAAGTATCTAGAATAGGATTCCATGCCACTGTGAGGTCCTGAGTTTGGGGGGGCTTAGGAGAGCAGAAGAGGGTACCCAATGCCAAATAGCAGGAGGATGACAGAGACTAATTCAGAATTGTTGCCAGGCTAGCATGGCTTTTGGAAGCAAGTGCTACCTATTCAGTAAGATTTTTATTAAAAATCCACCTTTAAGTATGATATTGAAAATGAGGTCCTGAGAAATTATAAATTCTTCATGATTGGCAGAAAAATAAAGAACAGTATAAGTCATGAAAGTGCAAAAAGCAGGAAAGATTCAGATACATCTGTCCACTATTTAATATTCTGAATGTATTTTTGTGTATTTAATACTTATTAATTCATAGAAAATTCATAGATTTTGTTTCATTTGATGCACCACCTACTCAAGTAGATAAAACAGGAATTATTCCAAAGGAGGAAGTTGAGTTTTCAGGCCAAAAGCTAGCAAAGGTTACCATGCAACTCTCTGGGCTCACAGACCAAGAGCCCTTTTTTCCACTTGAAACATTCCCCAAAGAGCTCCTAAATAAATACAAGTAAATAAACATGACTCCATAGATTTCAATATTGTCTTCTTACATCGATGTATATACATGTATATACATGTTTAAAAGCTTTACATTGTGCAATGTGCAGTTATATTCTTTATTTTTTACTAAGTATAATTTGTGATCATTTTTATAAAGTCTGTCAATTCTCTATTACAGTATGATTGATTGGGGGTATTTTGACCAATTTTATTTATGATGGTCAAAAATGGCAAAAATCCTTGCGCCTGCTGGGACAAAGTATGAAGCAAGCCAGGGACGGCCTGGAATAGAAACTGGGAGGAAGCTAAGTTGTGCTTCTGGCTATCTGAATCACCACCTTCAGGGACTAAGTATTTACTAGTCTTGAGTACTTATTAGTCCAATTTAGGTTGACAGGGAGTCATTGATGAGAAAGTGAATGGAACACAAATTAATGTAGGCTGCTTTTGGAGGGACTGTTATCCTTATGGAGAGGCGGTTCATCATAGTGGTTTCTAGCTTTGGCTATTTGAGTCCCAGACAGTTAGCCATGCATGCTTACTACTTACCCATTTATGCTTGTTTCTTTAACCATTAGTAGGGATTATACTGGTACTTATCACAACAGAGTTGTTGCAAATATTAAATGAGTGAATGTGCAAAGAGCATTTAGAATGGCACATAGGGAGAATTATATAAGTATTAGCTTTATTATTCTGAAAGCCAAGAATGTTTTAGACCAAAGCAAGGACAAAGCATAGATCAGGTCCTGCACAAGCCTAATTTGCTAATTCTGAGAGGGGCCTAGACAGTGAAAAATGAAAAAATAAGGCGATGGCACAGAGGATTTTTTAGTTTTGAAGTTATATAATAGGAATATTAATCATTCATTAGTGTAAAAGTATCCCGGAGAGCTTACCCTAATTTAAAACTCAGTTATAAACTAGTTTGATGATGGTCTTCAAAACATAGAATACATATTTGCTTTGAGATAAGATAAGCTTCTTCTAACATGAAAAAATCCATAAGAACAACTTCATAGGGACTAGGTCAGGTTCGTAGTGGACAATGTCAGTGACCTGCCTAGCTCCTTCAGACCCTTGCACCATTTTTATGTACCTCTCTGGATTCCATATGCTTTTGTGCTCAATGGCCAGCACCTGCAGCCCTTCTTTAGAAGACTTCCCTCAGTCTGCTGAAGCTGCTGCCCACTCCACTGCACATGTGATTCAGAAATGCCTTCCACTTTACCTCTCCATGAGTGGTGCTCAGCTGATGGGCCCAGGAATATGAAAGCCAAGCTTTCTTGCCTTAGATTTTTCTTTAAGTTTCCCTATGGGATCAGGCTGAGCCTGCCTTCTACAGGACTTTTGTCTGAGATTGCACCTTGTTTGGCTTCTTCCTCTTCCCTGTCCTTCTCCCTTCATTTCCTCCCTGATTTCCCCTGGCAGGAAATCACTTGCACCTGAGTCCTTCTCTCAGAGTCTGCTTCTGGGGAACCTGACTGATATGATCTAAATGTTTGTGTGCCCCCAAAATGCACATGTTAAAATCCTAACACCAAAGGTGATGGTTTTAGGGGATGGGGCCTTTATGAGATGATTAAGTCATGTCATAAGGGCAGAGCATTCAATTATCACCCTTACAAAAGAGACCCCCGAGAGCTAGCTAGCCCCTTCCTCCATGTGAGGACTCAGAGAGAAGACACCATCTATGAACCAGGAAGCAGGCCCTTGCCAGACATGGAAACTTGGACTTTCCAGCCTCCAGAACTGTGATAAATAAATTTCTGTCATTTATAGTCTACCCGGTTTATGATATTTTGTTATGGCATTCTAAATGGAATAGACACTGACTTAAGATGGAAGTGAAGATATGTTTTGTCTTATTTTATAATATTAATAAATGGTTGGTAATAAAGGTAATTTCTATGGTCATAAAATCTGAGTTCAAATTTTATCTTGCCACTTAGCTGTGCCAACTTCTGTGAGCCTGCTTCCTATTTGTGATTGTGTTGTTTATGCAGTATATCATTTCTTCTTAAAACAACCAAGAACTACCTTAGATTTTGAGTTGCCCAGGTAGAGGAACAAACCAACATTTGCTGAACACTGGACATAGGGCTGGGTTCCGCTAACATGCAACTTCATCTACTCTACACAACAACCAGGAGCATGAATGCTATCCCTGTATCACGATGAAGAATTTGAGGATCATAGATGTAAAGTAATTTATCCAAGATTGCACTAAATGAGTATTTAAGTGCAGGGAAGCATATATAGAATGTAGAATTATAAGAAGGAATCACAAAAAAGATAAAAATTCCATTATATGCAACTTATTGTTATAAAAAATCCACATGCAAATTTGCAAAGTAGACTGCAATCAAAAATTGAGAAAGTGAAAAGATATGTGAAGCAGATCTCACTGAACATCGTGCTGAAAATGGCAATTCAAAGTTTCAAGAAGGAGAGAGAAAAAGGAGCAGATGAAGAATGAGCTACTAAATATAACAGGCAGGAAAGAAAATTAAAGAATGGTCAGGGTGGTGACTCTCAATGTTAAAATATGGTGGGAAATCGAATGTAGTAAAAAGGAACCATTGGAAGAATGGAGAGAGACTTCTGAGGAAAACAGTGGTGAATGTCAGTGCCCTGAGATTGGGGCCAGGAAAATCCCTCTGCAAATTCTCATCGGCATGATTGCCAGGGTAAACTGAGTAAGAACTCAAGAGTGTTAGTCAGGTCCTCCAAAGAGCCGACACTAAAACAGGATTAAACATGCAAAGATTTGATTAAAAGGAATGCCTAGGTAAAAGAAGATAGAGAGGGAGCCAGAGCCATAAAACTCCATTGCAAGTCTAACCTCAAGCAAAGACAGGAAAGAAAGTTGCATGGAAGCATCCCAGAACTGCAATGCACTCTAATGCAAAGCCATCAGAAGGTCCTTAAGCATAAATTGACACCAGTAGAAGTCCCATGTCTCCACGAATGAGTCTGTCTTAGTAACCCTACTGCAGCCTTTAGTATCCTTCACTTGCAGGGAGCAGCCCTTGGGGCCTTGATCAAAGGTGCCAATGCATTTCAAAGTTTAGCAGCTGGTGCCATTGTAAATTACAATTATGATCTGTAGTAGAAGGTCTGGGTTCTCACGACCCATATATCAAGTTCCCAAAGTTACAAAGTAACATCCCTTTTATTCTCAATGCTTCACAGAAAAATAATGCAATTAGTCACCTTTTACTGAGTACTTATATGCACCAATCACCATGCTAAGCACTTTATATATTTTTTTCCTTTGTAGTTCTCACAGTGCAGTGAGGGTGATATTATTCCCACCTTACACATGAAGAATCCAAGGCTTTCAGAAGTTAAAGAACTTCCCCAATAATACAAAGTAAGGAGTAATACCAGGATTCAACTCAGGCATGCTGACTCCTATTTCAGGTCTCTAAATTGTAACTCATAATAATAATACCATCTATGCCATTAGGTAGGGTTGTTGTGAAAATTAAATAAAATAGTTCCTGTAAAAGCCCATATCACGTTGCCTGGCCAGGTAGTAAGAGATCAAGGAATGTTGTTATTCAGTAGTTGAGCCAAGCTGCAGATCCAGCTCCGATCCATGCCAATCAATTTCTGTTCTCCTGGCCACTGGTACAGAACAGCCTTTGGTGTAAATTCAGTATTTCGATCAGATAGTATTGGGAATGGCTAAAAAGGCATTAGAAAGGAAAAAGCAGGGCTGGAACTGAACCTATTTTCAAGAAATAGTTTCAGTCACACAGATTGAATTCGATGATAGGAGATACTAGAAATGTAAGGTATGACTTCCTTTGGTTCCCCAGGGAAGAGAGTCACACAGGTGTGGCCTGTTTATCACTTATTCATAAAAAAAAGCATGTAAGATTTATCAGACAAAGTGCCAGTGGGAAAAAGATGAAACAGGTTACTCTCTACGCTCTTTTCAAAGAATGCACAAAGAAAAAAAAAAACATGTTTACGGAAGAAGACATCTTGACATTCTGTTTATGACCAAGATAGAGTAACAGGGACAAGATTTACCCTACCACCAGAAACAACCGAAAAAATCAGAAAAAAAAAAAATGAACCAATGGTTTTTAGACATTGGATTCTGCCAACATAGGAGAGTGTTTCCTGAGAGTGAGGTACCAAAATGAGTATATGAGTATCCCAGATTACTGCCTAAGGAGAAGGAACAATCCAGGTGTAGCCTAGTGGTCAACCTGAGTTGGGAAGCAGGAGCTGGAGCTAGTAATCTGGGAAAATCAAGGCAGCTGGAATTCACAGAGCAGAATGCTGAAGAAACGGAGCTATACACACACAGAGAGAGAACTCCAGCATTCTGCAGAGTTCCCTTCATGTCCTCAGCTTAGTGATGGTCAGTGCATGACTGTGAGGCAAATGCCTATGGGTGGGGAAAAATCTCCTAAAAAGAGCAGAGGAAACAAATACTGGAGCTCACACAAGGCTGGAAATAGTTTAAGAGTTTCCCAGTCAGAGCAAAAAACCTCATTCATGGGGCATTGGGTAGAGTACTCAGAAAGCTATTGCTTCAGTCATGGGGCAAAGTTAGCCCTTAACGAATGGCTACTCTGGTCCCACATAACAAGGCTTGAAAGTTTGAAAGGATCAAACTGTTTTTATAACTGCATTCCAGTAAAGCTCAAAAATATTTATGGGAATACAAAAATATCCAGAACTCCCAAAAGGTAAAATTTACAATGAATGGCATCCAATCAAATATTATCAGGTATACAAAGGAACAGAAAAATATGACAACCCATAATGAAGAGAAAAATCAATCAATAAGAAAATGGATCCAGAAATGATGGGTCTACAAATGAGAGAGTCAGTAAATAAGGACATTAAAACTGTTATTATAATGATGTTCCATATTTCCAAGAAGATAGAGGAAAGATTAAAAATGTTTAGTAGAGATTTGGCATATATTAAAATGACCCAAATCCAACTTCTAGAAATAAAAAAAAAATGCTTAAATGAAAATTGCAATCTATTAGATGGGATTAACAACACATTGGACACTGTAAAAGGATGGATTAATTAATTTGAAGATGGCAATAGAAACTCTTCAAAATGAAATTGGAAAAAAGACTGAAAAAATCAATGAACAGAGCATCACTTAACATGGGATAACCTCAAGCACCCTAATATAATTGGACTTCCCAAAGTATGGGAGGGAACAGAAAAAATATGTAAAAAAAATGATAGCTAAAAAATTTTATTAATTTGATGAAAACCATAAGCATATATATTCAAGAAACTCAATAAATCCCACAGACAGAAAAAGGCATCTTAGTGCACAATGCAAACAACTTTAGAATGGAATGATTACACAACCATAAAAGATGCCAAGGCAAGAAGATAAGCCCCCAAATTGCACTCAAAACAAATACTAAGAGCTCTGATGCAGAATGTCAGGTGAAGTAGAAAATCTCTAGCCAATCTATGAAAAAAACAGATGAGGTTATGTATAAGAAGGGAACAATTAGAAGTGTCAAAGAGATAAAAAGTTTATATACCCAGACCAAAGTGTAGAAATCCACTGGAAAGGATGACCTAAGTACCTCATATGGCAGTGATGGCAAAACTACCTCCTGCAATAATGGTGACAAGAAGGTATCTCTGTCCATCACCTACTTTTAAGCTTCAGCTCTTTACTTTCACTTGCCCCCACGCATATTCATAGTCCCACAGTTTCTTAACTCTGTATGTGCATCTTATGATCCTACTTTCTCTATCACTCCATCTCACCCCTCCCCTCAAAATTCTCCCTTGCTCATATTCCCAGTCTCCACTGATGGTATCACCACCTTGCACCAGCCTACTGTGTTCTCATCTGTGATTCCTGTGGCTTCCTCAAAAACAATCAATCACCAAATCCTGTGGATTTTACCTCTGAAATATTCTCAAAATCAAGTACATGTGTCTTCATAGCCACCTCTTTATTCCTCCTTCTTCAGGACTTCATTATTTCTTTTATTTTAAGCTAATATAAACCTTTTATTGAATTGAATCATACATAGAGGAAATGCACAAATCATAAACAAAACAAAAATTTTTACAAAATGAATATACCTATGTAACCACCATCTAGATTGATATGTAGATTTTTTTTCCCATTATCCCAGAGGACTCCTTGATGTCACCTTCTAAAAATTACCTGTGCCTCCAAAAGATAAACATTATTCCCAAACCAAACCCTATAGATTAGTTTTGCCTAACTAAACCTTACAGATTAGTTTTTAGAACTTCACATAAATGGAATTACACAGTATACAGTCTTGTGTTTGGTTACTTTAGCCCTACATTATTTTTTGCAAAATTAATTCCTATTATTAGGAGTAGCAATAATGTGCACATTTCACCACTGTATATGATTATACTATGATGTATGTATCCATTTACTATTGGTAGACATGTTTGGGGCCATTATGAATAAAGTTACTGTGAATATACTTGTAAATGTTGTCCAGTGAATGTATGTTCACATTTGTATTGGATATAAACTCGGAAATAGATTACTAGATCAAAGTGTATGCAGATGATCAACATTAGTAGATACTGCCCAACAATTTTTCAAAATGATAGTTTAATTTATATTCCTACTGGTGGCTCTATGAGAGTTCCAATTGTTTCACATCCACTAAAACACCTCACATTTTCAATTTTTAAAATTTTACTGATTCTGGCAGTTGTGTAATGATATTCATTGTGATTTTAATTTGCATTTCTATGATGAAATCCCCCTTCATAAATTTATTGACCATTTGAAAATGTGAAGTCTTACTCAAGTTCTTTGGCTTTTTCTATTGGATTATCTGTATTTTTCTTAATGAATTCTAGAAAGAATTTAAATATGTATATATTATGGATATGTGTCTTTCAGTTTTTTCTCATTCTACAGCCTGCCTTTTCAATCTCTTAATTGGGTTTTGTTTTGTTAGTCAGGGTAAAATTTATATACAAATAGCTGCATAGATTACAGATTTGTGCTATATATTTGTGCTATACATTTTATATTTTGTGCTATCCATTTGTGCTATATATTTTAAATGTACAGGTCTGTGAGTTTTGACAAATCTATACACATGTGCAACCCCAGTCATAATTTAGAATATTTCTATCATCTCAGAAAATTCTCTCATGCACCTTTGCCATGACTTACCCTTCCTCTTCTCCAAGCAACCACTGACTGATCTGATTTCTATGACCATAGAAAGTTAATTTTGCCTGTTTTGAAGTCTTACATAAAGGAATTAGTGCGGATTTGCCCATGTTATTGTGTGTATCAGTAACTCGTTCATTTTATTGCTAAGAAGTATACATTTGTACAACCATACCACAATTTGTTTATTCACCTATTGAAGGACATTTGGGTTGTTTCAGTTTGGGACTATTAGGGATAAAGCTGGCGTAAATATTCTTGTACAAGATTTTTTATGGATGTATGTTTTTATTTCCCTAGCAGTGAAATTGCTTAGCATAGGATCAGTGTGTGTATTACTTTATTAGAAACCACCAGTTTTCTAAAGTTTTGTAACATTGTACATTCCCATCAGCAATGTGTGATCATTCCATTTTCTCTATATACCCGCCACACTTGATATTACTCATCTTTTAAACTTTGGTCATTCTAATGGGTATGAATGGTATCTCATGGAGATGTATTTCCATTTCACTGATGACTAATAGTGTTGAACACCTCTTTATTTTTTCATGCATTTATTAGCCATTCCTATATTTTGTTTTGTGCAGTATCTATTCAAAGGTTTGCCTATTTATTTTAATTTATTTAGTTAACTTTTTTCCTAGAAGTTGAATCGGAAGTTATTTTCTTTTAGAGAATGGAATTTTTTTACATTTCATTTTAATAGATGTAGAGGGTACAAATGGTTTTTGGTTCCATTTTTTTTCAGTGGAGAAGTCTAGGCTTTTAGTGGACCCATTGCCTGCATAGTGTACATTGTATGCAATAGGTAATTTTTCATCTCACACTCACCTCCTGCCCTCCCTCTTCTGTATGTCTTCTGTGTTCATATTGCCACCTTGTAGGACCATGCATACCAATTGCTTAGCTCCCACGCTATAAGTGTGAACATGTGGTATTTGGTTATTTGTTCCTGGGTTACTTCACTTAGGATAATGGCCTCCAGTTCCAGACAAGCTTTTGCAAAATACATTATTTCATTCTTTTTCATAGATGAGTAGTACTCCATGGTGTATATATACCACATTTTCTTTATCCACTCATCAGTTGATGAGCACTTAGATTGGTTTCATGTCTTTGCATTTGTGAATTGGGCTGTGATAAACTATTTTCTCTTTTTGGAGACAGGGTCTTGCTCTGTCACCCAGGCTGGAGTGTAGTGGTGTGATCAGAGCTCACTGTAACCTCAAATTCCTGGGTTCAAACAATCCTCCCATGTCAGCCTTGGGAGTAGCTGGGACTACGGGCATGCACCACCACACCTGGCTAATTTTTTATTGATTGCTCCTATTTTATTACTGATTTTTAAGAGTTCTTCATGTATTCTGTATACGAGATGCATACTCATGCACACACATGTGCACACGCACACAAAGGGAGAGCAAGAGCAAGAAAGATAATATTTTATTCTTGTCTATTCTGCCTTTTAATTTTCTTAGTGATGTTCATCACCTATCAATTTTTCTTTTTATAGTTAGTATTTTTATGTGTCGTATCCTAGAAATCTATGTCAATAGCAAGATCTCAAAGATATTCTCCTATACATTTTCTGGAAGTTTTATCATTTTAGCTTTTATATTGAGGTCTATTTTCCATTTTTAGATCAATGGAAAATAGATTTTTGTGGATGGCGTGAGGTAGAGGTCAAGGTTAATTTTTTCCCCAGGTAGATATTCAGATGTTCCACACCATTTGTTGAAATTATTCTTTTCCCATTGATTTATACTTTGCCCAAAATTGATTATCATTTAAGTATAGAACAACATCTGGACTCTACTCTTTTCTTGGGATCTAATTGTGTATACTTACACTAATGCCATATTATCTCAATTATGGTAGCTTTAAAGTATATCTAGAAATCAGGTGTGTAAAATCCCCAATATTTTTCTTTTTAGGAATGTTTTGGCTATTCCAGGTCCCTTACAGTCCGTAAAATTTTAGAATCAGCTTCTAAATTTCTTTAAAAAAAAAAACACACTGAGATTTTATTTGCAATAGTGTTGGCTATATTTTAGATGAGAATTGATTCTCAAGAGTCTTGAATCTTCCAATGTATGAACATGATATATTTCATCATTTATTTAGATGTATTCCATTTTCTCTGTAATATTTTATATTTTGTACTGTACTGGTGGTAATAGGAAGGTCGATAAGACAACAATAAAAAAAAAGGAATGAAAAATGGACAGAAGTAAGATTCTATATTAACAGTTGATATGTTCTTTTATATAGAAAAATCATAAGAAAAATATTTAAAACTTACTGTCATTAATAAGTGAATTTAATGAGGTTACAGAATACATGGTTAATGTGCAAAAACCAATTGTCCAGGAACACATTTTGCTAAATTTATTCTTAATATGTTATGTCAGTTGATGGTATTATACATGGTATTGTTTTTAAATTTTATGTTTCAGTTGTCTGTTGCTAGTATAGAGAAAATCAGCTCTGTCCTTTTCCACCTGCTATCATCTCACCCTAAATGGCATCGTACCCAAAGCCCCTTCTTTACTGATTACTTGCTTCCAAGACCCAGCTCTAAATTATTCATCTCCTGATTAAAACCTTCCCCAACCTTTCCTGGAAATCTTAATGGCTCTGTGTTACATGCTTCTGAATACATCCAACATTTGAGATAAATAAATAAGGTACAGTCAGTAGGGCTCAACTTAATATATATTTATAATTAAGTCACATTTAGAATTTGTTATTTATCATTACTTTAAACTCAGTAAAGGACTGAAGAGAGTAATGAAAATTTAACACCATCCAAAGGAAAGTGACAAAGAAGTGAGAAAAAGCAGGAACTGTTTTTTAAATTTAAATGTTCACTCTCCAGATTTTTGCTAAAGTCATGTTAACAGGCTCAGTCTGTGAGCGATCCAAGATAGAGCAAGGCAGAGGCTGCATTGCTTTTATAATCTAGTTTCAGAAGTCACACACGGTTACTTCTACAATGTCCTACAGGTTACAAAACTCCATCCTAATCAAAGTGAAAGGGGACTACAAAAGGGGACAGGAATGTTAGGATCTGAGGATCATTAGGTGCCATCCTGGAGGCTGGCTGTTATGAGCCTTAACTGGAATCTAGCACTTAAGTACTGCATTAGAAAATTATATTTTAAAAATTAAATTGATATGAAATTCAATTCAACAAGAATTTCAGTTTTATTCTTTAATTTTTACCTTTATGTTTTTCTAAAACATACATACTTTTATTTGTTTTTGTAATTTAATGAACAAAAGGAAGCATGCTGTAGATCAGTGATCCCCAATCTTTTGGGAACCAGGAATTGTTTTCATGGAAGACAATTTTTGACAGACTGAGGAAGCAGGGGATGGTTTGGGGATGATTCAATCACATTACATTTATTGTGCACTTTGTTTCTACTATTATTACATTGTAATATATGATCAAATAACTATATAACTCACCATAGGTTGGAGACCCCTGCTAGATAATCTCTTGCCACTTAGTTTTGTTCCACTTGACATTTTATTTGTAAGAGTTATCCACTTTTGGGTAACGCAGTTTGTCCCACCTCATACCTCCTTCACACCCCTCCTCACCAAGACTGGAGACATGATACAAATTTCAAAATTCCTTTGAAGTTTCATGTTTCATTATAAATTATTTTTTTTAATTCTTGCCTGTTACTCCAAAATATAACTATTTTGTTTCAATCTAAAATATTTTACCACAAATTTTCGAGTATAATTGATACCCCCAAAATATATGGTATGTTTATTTTGCATTAATCTACTCTTCCTGGAATATTCACAAGTATGTATACCTCAATTTAAGAAGTACAGTTATAGGTGGTGGGGATGTCTTAGATTTTCTTGCATAATCTCATAATATCCATTTTTATGCAAAATAATTTCAAATTGGAAATACTTTCAAACAGGCATTTTGAAAGGTTTTTTATTTTATTTTATTTTATTTTATTTTATTTTATCACAAATTTCTTTTAAAAAAATATGTGTTTTCTTACTCATTATTTAAATGTCATATTTACTTCTCGAATGGACAGATTGTGTTTACCTGTCCAAAATACTTGCTCCTTAACATGATTCTAACAGCGATTCACCTTTACAGAAAAAGTCGAAAATTTAGATTGTATTATGCATGCCATCTTTTAATATGTTGTTTAAATACTTTGCCAGAAATTGAGCCAGGAACTTCTGTGTTACAGAATATTTTAATGGCTTAATAGTCCACCTCTGTGATTGCTTGCAAAGTAGCCATAATTTTTGCCCATTCCTGCAATATGATTTTGCAGACCCTCCAATAAAAAGGCAGAGTATTTTTCTCTAACATTTGAACCTGGGCTTAGCCATGTGACTTGCTTTGGCCAATGGGACATTAGCAAAGGTGGTGCAAGTAAAGGCTTGAAAAATGTGTGTTTCCTCTCAATTACTGCTATTTTCTCTTCATTAGTCACCAAGTGAAGAGACCCAGGCTAGTCTGGTAGAGGATGAGAGACCATGTGAACAGAGACAGATTGCCCCGGCCTCCCTAGCCTGCCAGCAGGCAGAATTAATTGTTAATAAAGGCATCCTAGACTAATCCACCTCAAACAAGTCAGCTGACACCAGAAGAACTGTTTAGCCTACCTACCTACAGAATCATGAAAAAGAATGAAAGTTGCTGGTTTAAGCTATGAAGTTTTAAAGTGATTTTTTACACAACAAAAGCAGATTAAAACACTCCTACACTGCTGGTGGGACTGCAAACTAGTTCAACTTCTGTGGAAAGCAATATGGAGATACTGTAAAGCAATACAAGTAGATCTACCATTTGATCCAGCAATTCCATTACTGGGCATCTACCCAAAAGAACAAAAGACACTCTATAAAAAAGACACCTACACTCGAATGTTTATAGCAGCACAATTCACAATTGCAAAGATGTGGAAACAACCCAAGTACCCATCAGTACATGAGTGGATTAATAAAATGTGGTATATGTATACACCATGTAGTAATATTTGGCTATAAGAGACAATGTTGATATAGCACCTCTTGTATTTTCCTGGCTAGAGCTGGAACCCATTCTACTAATGAAGTATCCTAAGAACGGAAAAATAAGCACCACATGTACTCACCAGCAAATTGATATTAACTGATCAACACCTAAGTGAACACATAGGAATAACATGTATCGGGCGTCTGGCAGATGGGAGGGAAGAGTATATACATACGTAATAAGTGTGATGCACACCACCTGGGGGATGGACATGCTTGAAACTCTGACTCTGGGGGGGAAGAGGGGGAAAGGCAACACATGTAACCTAAACATGTGTACCCCCATAATATGCTGAAATAAAAGAAAAAAGAAAAAGAAAAAAACACTCCATCTCAAGTACAAAGAATTATACATTCTATATTCAAAGGTTTTATTTTTATAAATTAGCACAAAGATTACTTCCTGTAGCTTATCACCAATAATGCATCCTAAGATTCTCAAAAATAAAGCAATGGCAGAAGGAACCACTGTCACACCTTCCTCCCTCCAGAAAGTATGCATTCTGACTTACGGATCCATTGAAGACATTAGTATCAATCTGTATATTACACACCAGTAAAGCATAGTTTCTATTATTCAGTTTTAGAAAAATTAAATAAAATTAGAATTGCTAATATTTTCTTTATTTACCTACATTTTGGAGCTCAGTGGTCTTGTGAATAATGAAGGCAATGCCTATTTTTCTGCTGTCTTTTCTTTCCCTCAAACAGGCTATACCACAATATTAAGAAAGGGAAAAAGAAGGCTATCATAATTTCTATTTTGCTTTTTACCAAATACATGTTTTATCTAACATTTGATACTATTGAATGAACATTTGGTATTCTTCGATATTGTTAAATTTTAACTATGGGGGGGGTTTCACTGAAAGTAGCAAAATAAGTTACAATGTTGTGTTCACAATTCTCTGAGAGTTATGTTGAAACTCATTTTTTTTAAAGTTAATCTTTAGTGACTGAGAGTGAGCAACCTGCTTGGTTTTCCAGAACTGAGAGGGTTCCTGAGAATTGGGACTTTTGGTACTAAAACAGTCCTGGGCAAGGGGAAATGAATTAGTCACTCTATCTGATGATTGTTCTGCCTGCTTTCAAAGGACTTGGGTACTGTGGTACTTCCCTTTTTTGCCCAGTGGCTTTTGTTTGACCTTTTCTATACAAGAGCTCTGAGGAAACAGAAGGCTGGGCAGTGCAGAGTAGAGGAATGTTGGGTAGTTTCTAGTTTTCTAAATGTCTTTAGCAAGAAAAGTGCCACAAACCTTTACTGAAATAACACCCCAGTACTCTGAGTAGTGGTTTCTTAAGACTCTAAAGTAATTGGTGTGATTCCGAATGTTACTTGTTAGAGGAAACTATCCTTAGGGAAAGGTGTTGCATGAGCTAAAATAAAATTAGATGGTTTTATAAAACGATCTGGACAATTACGAATTAATTTTCTCTTCAAACTGCAAACACAATAATTTAATTAAATGTTTAAATAATGCTTATAATTGGCATACTAATTTAGAGCAAATTTACATTGGAGTCATATTTATATACCATGCATATTTTTGTAGCAAAATGAAGTTCTTTATATACTTAGCTTTACAGTATATTTTTATTCATTTTATTAGATGGAGTTTTAAAGAATTAAACTTCATATTTTAAATGGATATATAGAAATTTTACTTACAGTTTTACTTTTATGATGTTTTTACTCAGAGCTATGAGTCATTTCATGTTGAATCACCAATATAACCCCCAATTATATCATTAGGTCTATGACAAAATACTGTTTTAAACTGATGAAGTTTCTGAGAATACACTGTAAAATTAGGAATGCTTTTATATTACAATATTATATTTCTAAATACAAGGTACATATTTTCTATTTATCATATACTGAGAGAGAGAGTTCAAATGGGAGGGAGAGAGAAAGAATGAATCCTGGCTGCTAGCAACAGAAACTTGCTCTGTGCTATTCAGTGCCTCTGAAATCTTAAAGTGCACACGAATCAACTGGGGAGCTTGTTAAAATGCAGAGTCTGATTCTGAGTTAGATCTCAGGTGTTTCCGAAGAAACTTTATCTTGTTTTGTTGTTGTTGTTTTGTGTGTGTGTGTGTGAGACAAAGTCTCCCTCTGCCACCCAAAAGCTAGAATGCAGTGGTGTCATCATAGCTCACTGTAACCATAAACTCCTGAGCTCAAGTGATCCTCCTGCCTCAGCCTCCCAGAGTACTAAGATTACAGGTGTGAGCCACTGCACCCAGCCCCAAGATTCTTTGTTTCTAACAAACTCTCAAGGGACACCGATTTTTGCAGGCTGTTGAGCACCTTTTGAACAGCAAGGTTGTAGTAAGCCTTTATGAAGTAGGATGCACCTCCCCCCCAGTAATTCCTATGACTTCATCCTGTTGTATATTCTTAACTGCATCTTCCCTGTGTGCATCACCATATTTCCTTATTTGTTTATAGGTATATTGTCTGTCTCTCTACCATGGGATTCACTCCTATAGCTCTAGTATCTGCAATATGATGAGCCATTACTACCAATGATCTATTGGTTACATAATGTATTTGCACAGAGGCATGGTATATGCGTGGTGGAGGTTACCAGATACATACCATGTCTACATCAGGCAGGGTATTATTGGCTAAGAGTACGGGCTCATAAGTGAACTCCCCGGCTGTGTAACTGCCAAATGATGTAAAGCCTTCAACGTCTGTGCCTTCATCCATAATACCTGCACTCATAGTACTATTGTGAAGACTAAACAAATCATTACATGTGACATAGAAGTATGCCTGGTACATAATAAACACAGTGTAAATGTGAGCTCATAAGTTATGATGTTTTTAACACTGGGAGGTATTTTATTTACAAAACCTGGAAGCTTCTTAAGGCAGCAGGTATGTCCTGTGCTCTATCTGGAAGCGATCGAGACCAGATGGGTAGTTTCCAAACTGTGCTTCTCAGAGATACAGAGGGTCTGTGTAAATCTCTAAGGGCTGTCTCTGAGGTTGGGCAGAACCCAGCAATCAGGCCTCTGACCCCCCCTCCCACCATGCAAACCCACCCTCTCTTTTATTACCTACTGACTTTTCAAATAAGCTTCCCAAATAGAAGGATGTGTTGCTTTAAGTAAAGTTATTTGAGAACCACAGGACAAGGTAATATCCAAATCTTTATTCAGCTCTATAATCTTTTCAGTTCCTAAAGAGCAAGGCATTAAGTAGCCTGGCTTGTGACCCACAGTAGTCTTCAGGTAGGTCTTCAATCTATATTAATATTACATATTAATTATAAATTACACATTAAGATATATTAAATGGATTACTGTTTAAGGCTTGGTGAGATCAGCTTCAGGAGGATGGAGACCATGACTGCTGATTTGAGATAAGTAGAGGAAATAGACACATTGAGCAGCCTCTACTCTTTAGAGACAAGTAGCTCTGAAGAAAGGAGATAGCATCTGAGGAAGGTTCAAGATGAAAGGAATATTGTTTAATGCATGCTGGACAGGCAAGGGCATTGATTTTTTTTTTAAAGCCATGTGTACTTAATCCATTTCAGCAAGTATTTATTGTCCCGTTCAATTTAGGTGCTTCTATGTTTCCTTTAGACCAATAATCCCCAGCCCTGACTGCCCATTAGAATCACCTGGGAAGGTTTCAAACAGTACCAATTCCCCCATCAGTTAAAATGCAATCATTGATGCTGAGTCCCAGGCATGGGGACTGGGGTGGGGGTGGTTGTCGCCATAGTCTCAGATATGCCCGGGTGGATCTCATATGCAGTCAGGTTTTACATAAGCTTTGTTTCAAATCAAAATCTCTAGGCTTTTAACATGTTAATAAAAAATTCAGATATTTACCTCTTAAATAGTGGTGATTTATAGATTTGCTGCTGTTTAAATGTGATGTAGTGAATCTTGTGGTCAAAGAATATTTAATGAGCAAATTTCCAATTTTATAATGAAATTGAAGGAAAAATATAATTCAATATGTTGGAATTTGTTTTAATAGAAATGTATATTTGCCTTTAGTTGGGAAATGATGTGCACATATAAATATATAATATTCCTGTATGTATTATATATGTAATATGAATTCCAGAATATTATTTAATAATTAAGTAATTGAAATCTATGACCTGGTAATTGTGGATGAACTGAACAATATTTTTCTATTGCATCTGTCCCCCCTCCCCACCATACTAAACTCTGCTTGGCCTTTTTTGGCAGTACAGAAACCAGCACTATGGTATGAAAGAAAATGCTTCAGTTTTGGACCAACCTGGCTTAAACACTGGCTGTGCCCCCCACTCTCCGGTACAAATTCCTGAGCTCCTCTGAGCCCAGTTTCTTCATCAAGAAATGGGGGTGGTGTCACCTATTTCTTAAGGTTCTTTTGAGGAGTAAATATGTTAATAATTGTAAACAATTTAGCAAAGCATCTGGCATATTGCAAAGACAAATACCTCTACCGCTAACAACAGTAAGAGCAGACAAAGTCCATGGATCATTTTCTGTGTGCCAGCACTGGGCCACATGCTCTTTATATGTCAGGTGATGGAAAGAAGAATGGGATTATAAAGTGGGCGCAAGTTTGTTTCATACTTCTTGGCTGACGTAGCAAGGTCAGGAATCCACCTTACTGCCTGATGTGAAACTACAATACTTGCAACATATCACACAATTTAAAAAATAAGCCCCTTATCTAAATAGCCACAGGCACTTTAAGCTCTAGTGAAATATAAAAATATCTGTCACAAATCGTGACATTCATAAAATGGAATATGTTTTCTTACTTGATAGGCTTGTCTTTATAAATATAGTATGAAAGAAGGTGGAAGCACCCTTTAAATTACAGACATACCTTGTTTTCTTTCACTTCACATTCTTGCACTTCACAGATATTGTGTTTTTTACAAGTTGAAAGTTTATGGTAACCCTGTGTCAATCAAGTCTGTTGGCACCATTTTTCTAACAGCTATGTGTTCACTTTGTGTGTCCGTATCACATTTTGGTAATTCCCACAATATTTCAAACTTTTTCCTTATTATTATATCTGTTATGATGCTCTGTGATCAGTGATCTTTGATGTTATTATATTATTATAATTGTATGTGGGCACCACAAACCACGTCCATATAAGATGACAGATTTAATAAACGTGTGTGTTCTGACTATTCCACTGACCAGCCATTCCCTGTCTCTCTCCCTCTCCTCTGGCCTTTTCATTCCCTGAGACACAACAATATTGAAATTAGGCCGATTAATAACCCCACAATGACCTCTAAAAGTTCAAGTGAGAGGAAGAGTTTCATGTCTCTCACTTTAAATCAAAAGCTAGAAATGATTATTAAGCTTAGTTAGGAAGGTACATTGAAAGCTGAGATAGACTGAAAGCTAGACCTCTTGCAACAAATAGCTAGCTAAGCTGTGAATGCATGGGAAAAGTTCTTGAAGGAAATTAAAAGTGCTACTCCAGTGAACACAGGAATGAAAAGAAAGCAAAACAGCCTTATTGCTGATATGGAGAAAGTTTTAGTGGTCTGGATAGACAAAACCAGCCGCAACATTCCCTTAGGCTAAAGCCTACATCAGAGCAAGGCTCTAACTCTCCTAAATTCTATGAAGACTGAAAAAGGTGAGGAAGCTGCAAAAGAAAATTGGAAGCCAGTAGAGGGTGGTTCATGACGTTATGGAAAGAAGCCATCTCTGTAACATAAAAATGCAAGACAAAGTAGCTAGTTCTGATGTGGAAGCTGTAGCAAGTTATCCAGAAGATCCAGCTAAGATCACTGATGAAGGTGACTACACTAAACAGCAGAGTTTTAATGTAGACAATACAGTCTTCTATTGGAAGAAGATGCCATCTAGAATTTTCATAGCTAGAGAGAAGTTAATGCCTGCCTTCAAAGCTTCAAAGGACAGGCTGACTCTCATGCTGGGGGATGAGGCAGCTGGTGAATTTAAGTGAAAAACCATGCTCATTTACCATTTTGAAAATCCAAGGGCCCTTAAGAATTATGCTGAGTCTACTTTGCCTGTGCTCTATCAATAGAACAACAAAGCCTGGATGACAGCACATCTGTTTATACCACGGTTTTCCAAATATTTTAAGCCCATAGCCCATTGTTGAGATGTCATGCTCAGAAAAAAGTTTCCTTTCAGAATATTACTGCTCATTAACAATGCACCTGGTCAACAAGAACTCTGAAGGAGATGTGAAGGTTAATGCTAGTTTTATGCCTGCTAACACAGCATCCATTCTGCAGCCTACGAACCAAGGAGTAATTTGAACTTTTCAGGTTTTTTTATTTAGGAAATAACATTCAATAATGCCACAGTGGACATAGATAGTGATTCCTCTGATGGATCTGGGCAAAGTCAATTGAAAACCTTCTGGAAAGGATTCACCATTTTAGATACCATTAAGAACATTTAGGATTCATGGAAGGAAATCAAAATATCAACTTTAACAGGAATTTGTTAGAAGTTGGTTCCAACCCTCGTGGCTAACTTTGAGGGATTCAAGACTTCAGGGGAGGAAATCACTGCAGACGTGGTGGAAAGAGCATGAGAACTAAAAATAGAAGTGGAGCTTGACTATGTGTCTGAATTGCTACAATCTAGTGATAAAACCTGGACGGATAACGAGTCGCTTCTTATGGATGAGCAAAGACAGTGGTTTCTTAAGATGGAATCTACTCCTGGTGACAACGCTGTAAACATTGTTGAAATGACAAGTAAGGACTTAAAATATTACATAAATTTAGTTGATAAAGCAGTGGCAGGGTTTGAAAGGAATGACTCCAATGTTGAGAGAAGTTCTGCTGTGGGTAAAATGCTATCAAACATCCTTGCATGCTACAGAGAAGTCTTTTGTGAGAGGAAGAGTCAATAGATGCAGCCAATTTCATTGTTATCTTATTTTACAAAATTGTCATAGCCACCCTAACCTTTAGCAACCACCACCCTGATCAGTCAGCAGCCACCAACACTGAGGCAAGACCCTCCAGCAGCAAAAATATTATGACTGGCTGAAGGCTCAGGTGATTGTTAGCATTCTTTAACAATAAAGTACTTTTAAATTGAGGTATGTACATCTTTTAGACATAATGCTACTGCACAGTTAATAGACTATATAGTACAGTATAAACATAACTACTACATGCACTGGGAAACCAAAACATTTGTGTGACTTGCTTATTGCAATGGTCTTGAACAAAACCTGCAATATTTCCAAGGTTTGCCTGTGTTGACTTGCAGTAGAATCCAAACCCAGACCTCTGACTCAAGCTACATTGCCTCAAGGCAAGGGCAGAAACTCTTACGTGTTAATTCCTGTAGCCGGTATTATTACTACATTGAACACTGCCTCCAGATCCAAAAAGTTGTTTCCTATAGGCAGAAGTAACTAAATCCAAAAAAATGTAACACAGTATGGTTTTCATTTAGTTAATGTTATTTTTCCAAAATAATAAAAATGTCAGTTTTAAAGATTACACTCAAATACCTAATATCATTTATGTTAGTACTGATGTATAGTTATGTCAGTTACTAACCTCTTAACATTTCGGAATCAGTGCTAAATCTAATTCTGATTTTTCACCAGTTTAGGTAACTCCAATTCATGCTGAACTCTCAATTTGGAGATTGTGCTTCTCAGAGTTTATCTGGCTTCTTAGCATCTTTGTGTCCAAAGACCCTGCAAGTACTTTCATCCAATCTTTGATTTCCTTAAAAAGTGTGATTTATAGCTACTCCCTGCAATTTATGTTGGAAAATATCCCTTCCAAATCTCTCTTTCTCCCTCTCTCTCCACTCCCCCTCATTTCCAGACCCAGTAAAAAAAGAAAAAAAAAACCCATTAATCATACCATCACTGTTGACTCAAGTTAACTATGATCTTTCCCTAATTTATGAGCTTTCCAACAGCTTTCTTTTAAATTTTAATCCGTGTTTCCTATGTGAAAAATTCTATAGCTTCCTCTACCCAATTTCTGATTAGTATCTTAAATAGATTTTAGAGAACAACCTTTATCATGGATTTCTTTCTGTCATCAAGACTTTGTTCTGAAAACTCAGACTGTTACAGATCCTAATTCCTTAAAACCTATTTAACCAACACATATTAAAACTTTTGAGCAAAGATATGAGCTATCTTCTCCATAAGTTAAATTATAACTTGGAACACCTTTCGTATATGTTATTGCTAAAATCATTTTACAACAATGTTGTAGAAATCCTGCATTTTAAAATTCAATTTTTGTGAATTCCCTTATAGAGCTAAGAGCAGACAATTCCTAATAGGCCATGCCAAATACTATGCCTCTACTTTGTCTACTAAGTTTCCAGATGAATATTTAGGCCATAATAATAACAATAGCTAACTCTTACTGAAACCGTGTCCTGTGTAGGTACCATTCTATTTGTTTATATCTATTAACATTTAATCAATATAATAATATGATAAGATGTTTACTATTATTATCTCCATGTTACCAATTAAGAAACTGAGCTGAAGTAACTTGCCAGAGGTCACACAGCTAGTTAGGCATAGAGCCAGGATCCAGACCTGAACCATCTCACCCCAGCTTCCTTAACCATTGGACGACACTGCCTCAAAATGTCATCTTCATCCATTTACTCAATCACTTAACAAATATTTATTGAGTGCCTATCTCATTAGGCAGGGCCCCTGCCCTGATGGGGCAGTCAAATAATTTGGAAAGAGCATGGTATCATGATAGGCACATCACACAGGAGCAATAAAGAACAGAAAACCAGTCTAGGAGACATTAGAGAAGGTTTTTCATGAAGAAGTCATGCCTAAATTGGGCCCTGCTATGATTTGAATGTTTATCACCTCCAAAACTCATGTCGAAATTTCATTGCTATTTAATTGCCATTGTAATAGTATTAAGAGGTGAGACTGTTAAAAGGGGATTAGCCCATGAGGGCTTCAACCTCATGAATGAATTAATGAATGCTGTTTTTGCAGGAGCGTGTTCATTATAAATGGGTGAGTTCAGCCCCCTTCTCCTTCTATCCCTTCCCCTCATCTCTTTTCCCCTCTCTCTTTCTCTCTCTATCCCTATCTCTGTCTTATCCTTCCACCTTCCCCTATGTGAGGACACAGCAAGAAGGTCTTCACGACTTCCCAGCCTCCAGATATGTGAGAAATAAATTTCTGTTTCTTATGAATTATCCCGTCTGTAGTATTCTATTATAGCAGCACAAAACAAACTAAGACAGGTCCTAAAAAATGAATTAAACAGTCCAAAAGAAGCTGTGGGATATGGATGAGCTTCCCAAGGCAGAGAAAATAACAGGTGCAGAGGGCGGGAGAAGGGAGAGAGAAGAACTCGTTTCACGTAACTCTCAAGGGGCCAGTGTGGACAGGGCATAGAGTAGGGTGGGAGCCCATGAGAGGGTCCGGAGGACAGGCAGAGGCTAGATCATGCTCCCCTGAGACTGATGATGATCTTGAAAGCTACTAAGGAAATATTATCAGATTTTCTCCTCAGAAAAAGATTTCTCTGGCTTCAGTGTGTGGAAGTCTGGAAGGTGAGCCCGTCCAGGGCCCAAATGACCAGACAAGAGGTTGATCTGGTGACTGAAGTAAAGGATTATAATGGTCTGCACTGAGCTGATCATCCCCTGAGTGGTGGGAATATCCAGAAGTGGCAGATTATTATCTTTTGACACAAAAGTATTTTACACAAAAATTATGATACACAAATGTTATATGCACTATGTCATATATATGGATGTTATCTTCTAAAATAAAGCACTTTGAAAAGATTTTAGAAAGAAGATAGAAAAGCTGCAGATTTTTTTAAATTATTCAAAATACCCAAGAGAAAAGCAGCTGAAAACAAAAGAACTACATGTAAGAATGAAAAAAAATAGAGGATAACTCAGGAAGAAATCCTGAAGAATTTATTAAACTGTAGTTACTGTAAATAATCACGTCCCAGAGCAAATCTCAAGGGAGAAGTTTTTTGTGCCAGAGATAAAGAGAAGGAAATCCCAACAAAAACAAAGAAGAAAGGACTGCACTGTTTGCTATAATTTAAAAAGAGAAATGACTGATGTGAGGTATGCAACAGGCAAAGTCATGTAGGCATAGCCTCCAGAAATTGGAAGCAGAGGATAAGCGTGTGCCAGGAGGCTGCACCCAAATTCCAAGTCCTCCTGTTACACGAATTTTCTTCTACCTTCTGTTGGCTCATTCCAGTGGAAATTAGAATTCCGCACTTGGTCCTGAGTGAGTCCTAGACTTGTCCTGTTCTCCATCATCTATGTGTCTTCAGGCACCTTCTCCCCTAAACTTTTGGAGTTGCCTTTTATGTACCCATTAAGTCATATTGATTTGAGCTATCCATGTTTGTGAGTATCACTGCACAGCATTGCTTTATGTAGAAATAGTCAAATAACCTCAAAACAGCTCCCAGCATCCTTCCTATGTGGCCCATACTTAATCTCACTTGAATGTCTCACTGGTTGAAATAATCATAGCTTCAACAGGAAAAGGAGAGGAACTAACGTGTACCAAATATCTCCTACGAACCAGCTCCAACACACCTGCTTGTCATATATTATTGTATTGTTTTAATTATCATATTCTACAAAGAGGTGGAATATGGCAATACAAAGGTACCATCTCCATTTTACAGTTAAGGACATGGTTTAGAAACTTCCCTAAAAGTACTCAGATCTTCAGCATCAAAGTTGGGCTTACAGCTTCAGTCAGACTCCAAAGTCTATACTTTTTCTACTATGTCACATTCTAAAGTCCATAAGTCTAAAGTCCTTGGAAAAGAAAGTGATGTTTTCTTCCTTCATACTTCATAAGGACATTGTGAGGATTAAAGAGATGTTTAAAAGAAACTGATTCCAAGAAAAAGGGCAAAATAGGAAACATTTAATGAAGTTCACTTCCTTTGGAAAATTCCATGAACTCTGTTTTTTTGTCCACTTTACAATTTAAGTAACAAAGTTTAAAAAAAAAACACCTTTTATTGCCTATTATATATTAACATTCTCAGAGAAAGAGGCAGGTGGTATAGAGAAATGACAATGGATTCCAGGGTCAGACAGAAAGCTTGCAATCCTGACTTTGCCACTTGGGCAAGTTATACAAGCTCCCAGACCATCAGTGTCCTGATCTCAAAAATACAGGTAATAGAATTCGCTTTATATGATCATCGTTAAAAGTAAACAATAAAGGTAAAGAGCCTAGTATATTGTCTGGCACTTTATAGGTGTTCATAAATTATAGGGATAAGCTGAATCATTGTTTTTTTTTTAACTGCAGGTGATTCAAATGGCAGCCAAGTTTTAAAAGTGGTAGTCATGCTGAGCAGTATTTTAAAAATACTGATGCCTGGTGCACTGTCTGCTCCCCAGAAAATCTGCTGTAATTGGTCTGGGGTGCAGCCTGGGCACTGAGAGCTTCAGAGTTTGTCTATGTGATTCTCATGTACTGCAGAGCTGAGGATCTCCAGGCTAGAACACCAGTGGTAGCAAATAGTGGTGGTGGAAGGGGAAAGCATGAAGACTCTGCCCAGACCTCCTGGTAGCCACAGCACATCACAGGGGAGACAGCATGTAGACACCTGTCACACAAGAGGCATTGCCGATTGGTCACTGTTGGCTAGAGGAATATGGCAATCAATACAAGCAAGATCTGCAGCCTCCCCTACTTGTACCCCACTTCTTGCCGGCCAATACCAGAAGGAAGTACAGAGTAGCCGGTAGGGAGAAATGAGTGCAGAAAAGAACATGTCCCTATTTCTCCCTTTAAGCCATAGAGAAACTGACAGTTTCAGCCAGAGCCAGGGAGAAGGGGTGAAACCATCTTCGCATCAAATTTGAAATTTTAAAATGAATAGGACTGAGTTTATGTACTATTCTAATACCTGTTGCTGTGTAACATATCACTCCAAAATGTAGTGGCGTAAAATAACAACCATTTTATTATGCTTGCCTCTGTGGGTCAAGAATTCAGACAAGCACAGCAGGGATGATTCTCTCTACTCCACAATGTCTGGCATCTCCAGCTGGAAAGACTGGAAAAGTGGAGGCTGGAACCATGTGGAGACTTTTCTTACTAACATATTTGCTACCTGGCCTGGAATGATTCAA
This sequence comes from Mirza zaza, assembly GCA_008750895.1. NCBI lineage: Eukaryota > Metazoa > Chordata > Mammalia > Primates > Cheirogaleidae > Mirza > Mirza zaza. The sequence goes on from VSMD01026094.1 coordinate 57,704, forward strand.
TGGCTCAGCTCTTGACCAGAGTGCTTAAATGCTTAAGTGCCTCTCCATGTTACTTGAGCTTCCTCACAGCATGGCCCTCTCCAGCTAATCAAACTTATTACATGGTTCAGGACTCCAAGAACAGATATCACCTCATATTTTGTGACCTCACTTTGAAGTCACATTGCACTACTTCTGTGGTTCTCTGATGATCAAAGCAGTCCAAAGTTCAACTAATTCAAGAAAAGGGAACAGAAACTGTACCTCTCAATGGCAGGAGAGTTTCAGAGAATTTGAAAATCCTACATAGGTATGAGCTAATACCTAGAGTGACCAGAAGTTAGAAAATCTGGCCAAGATGTTGGTAAGATCCAAGGTACCCAACAGGAAAGGTGATGATAAATATAGTGCAGCTGGGGAGGAAGAAATTATTGAAAAATGAGTTTTATGCCATATCATGTTAAGAATCCTCAATAAACCATTTACAGCAATTTACCACAGGCAAGAAGAAATCAGTCTGTACACTTATGTAAAAGCCAAAATAAAAAAAACAAACCTCTGTGATTCAACAATGACCTGTTGGTCACATGTTTGCCTCTTTGCTTAAGACTCTAATTTCTTTTGAACATGTAATAAGTAAAAATATTTTGAATTGGGTATCTTTACAAAGTCCGAATAGAAGGAATATATATCTAGGAAGGATTTGTATTGGCTAATCTCTTTGTAAATCTTGTTAGTACATAATTCTGCCAAACATACTGTAATGGGCTAGCATAATTTTTACACCATTTCACAAATTTTGAAAAATAAGATTTAGGAAAATATGTATCTCACTGAAGATCACAAAATGAACTTATGAAAGCCTTGTATTTTAGCATATGGCCCGAGACTCCTAAGGCAGATGCTATTTAGAGAGCAGTGGCTACTTCCTGATACAATATATCTTGTAAAAATCACCAGACAGGAAAAGTAAATGATTGGATGCCTTCCCCTAGAACTAGCTTCAATCTACTGCACTTTTTTTCCTATAGAGAAAAAAGTGGCTAAGAGCCAGGCATGGTGGTGCACATCTGTAATCCCAGTACTTTGGGAGGCCAAGGCCACAGGACTGCTTGAGCCCAGGAGTTTGCACCAGCCTGTGCAACATAGCAAGACCCTGTCTCTACGAGAGAGAGAGAGAGAGAGAGAGAGAGAGAGAAGGAGAGAAACAATGGCTGTAAATCACACCAGCTCCTGCTTTGAAAACAGTCCACAGACACTGGGAGTGGATAGGGCTTTTAGGCATCAGTACTCCTTTTTCTTCCATAAGCCACAGCTGCTAATTCAAGGACTAGCAGATCACAAATATCATAGCCAATTTAGGACAGCATGCTCTATACATTTAAAGGAGGCTGACAGTCCTTGGACTTTATTTAAAGGAGTTTACACATGCTACAAATGGTGTATTATCTAGAAAATAAGCAGTGATCCTTTCTTTCAGATAGACAAACATCACAAATGACATAGTCAAATTTTCAAGTATTCTGGTAGTAGCAGTGTTGTACAACAAAGGAGAGGATTAGGACCATGAGAAAACACTGAATAAAAGAGATAATTGGCCACATCAATTTCAGTCAAGTGTGTGGGAAGAATTACAACCCGGGACATGAATCCTCCTAAACATTAAACCCCAGTGAGGGATCAAGTAGGCTATTTCAACTACACCCAGTGTGGTGCGTGCACACAGTAGGACAGGGGCAAGTGGGAGAGAGGAGAAGGGGGAGGAGGAGGAGGAATCATTGCTCCTGGGACACAACACCCATCACCTCAAAGACTTCTGGAGGATGTGGGGAAAATGGAAACACACAGGCTAGTTGGAATGTAAAATGCTTTAGCCACTTTGGAAAGCAGTTTTGCAGTTTCTTGAAAAGTTAGACATATGCTTACCATAGGCCCAACAATTCCACTGTAAGCATTTTCCCAAGAGAAATGAATACATCTGTGTGAATGTGTATAGCAGGATTACTCAGAATAGTCCAAAACTGAAAACAACCCAGAAGTCCTCCAAATGGCAAATGGATAAAAAAAAAAAAAAATTTGGTGCATTCATTCAATGGAATACTACTCAGCATTAAAAGGAATGAACTACTCATAGATGAAAAATCATGGATGAACCTCAAAAATATTATGCTAAGTAAAAGAAGTTGGACACAAATAACTACATATTAAATGGTTTAATTTATAGGAAATCTCTAGTGAAGGCACAGTTATAGAGTCAGAAAGCAGGTGAGTGGTTGCCTGGAATAGGAGTTAGAATGGGAAATGACTGCAAATAGGAATTTTTTGTTGTTTGATGAAAGTGTTTTAAGTGTCCAGGTTTTAATAAAAAATTACAAGTCATACCAAGAGCCAGGAAGACCTCAGACTGAATGAAAAATGCAATCAATAGATGACAATACTGAGATGATAGAGTCTGAAAAAGTTACTTTAAAATTTCAGTGATAACATGTATTTTTATTTTATTTTATTTTTTTATTTCAGCATATTATGGGGGTACAAATGCTAAGGTTATGTATATTGCCCATGCCCCCTTTTCCCCTCCCACCCACCCAACACCCGATAAATGTTATTCCTATATGTCCATTTAAGTGTTGATCCGTTAATACCAATTTGCTAGTGAGTACATGTGGTGCTTGTTTTTCCATTCTTGAGATAAATCACTTAGTAGAATGGGTTCCAGCTCTATCCAGGAAAATACAAGAAGTGCTATATCACCATTGTTTCTTAAAGCTGAATAGTACTCCATGGTATATATATATATATATATATATATATATATATCACATTTTATTAATTCACTCATGTATTGATGGGCACTTGGGTTGTTTCCACAGCTTTGCAATTGTGAACTGTGCTGCTATAAACATTCGAGTGCAGGTGTCCTGTTTGTAGAGTGTCATTTGATCTTTTGGGTAGATGCCCAGTAGTGGAATTGCTGGATCAAATGGTAGATCTACTTGTATCGCTTTGAGGTATCTCCATATTGCTTTCCACAGAGGCTGAACCAGTCCCACCAGCAGTGTAGGAGTGTTCCTATCTCTCCACATCCGCAACAACATTTACTGTTTGGGGACTTTTTGATAAGGCCATTCTTACTGGAGATAAGTGATATCTCACTGCAGTTTTGATTTGCATTTCCCTGATGATTAGAGATGTTGAGAATTTTTTCATATGTTTGTTGGCCTTTATTCTGCCTTCTTTTGAAAAATTTCTGTTCATGTCCTTTGCCCGCTTTTTGATAGGGTTGTTTGATTTTTTCTTGCTGATTTTCCTGAGTTCTAAATAAATTCTAGTTATCAGCCCTTTATCGGATGTGTAGCTTGCAAAAATTTTCTCCCATTCTGTGGGTTGTCTGTTTGCTCTCTTGACAGTTTCTTTGGCTGTGCAGAAGCTTTTTAATTTGATAACATGTATTTTTATAGGAGAAATGTAATGAAATAGGGGCTAGAAGAATTTAGAAATTAATAAACCACCTTGGTAAAACATTAATATCAAGTTTCTACTATATGTTAGTCAAAACAGTGTAGTATTGATGTACGGAAAGACATATTGTACACTTATTTACCCAAGAGAAATAGAAACATATGTCCACAAAATATGTGCATGCAAATCTTCATAGCAGCTGCATTCATAAGAGCCAAAAATTAGATACCATCCATATGTACATGAATAGGTGAATGGATAAACAAATTGTGGCAAACCCATACAACATGATACTCCTTAACAATGAAAAGGAACACTCTAGTGATATATGCAAAAACATGAATGAATCTGGAAAACATTATGCTGAGCAAAAGAATCTAGATTTGAAAGAATACATACTGTCTTACTCCATTTATATGAAAGTCCAGGAAAACTAATCTACAGTGATAAGCGAACATCAGTGGTTCCCTGGAGCCATCCAGGATAGACAGTTGATCACCTAGAGGGTGGAAGACACTTTTTGGTGTAATGGAAATGTTCTACATCTTGATTGTGGTGGTGGCTGTTGTCTAGTTTTTGACTATGCCCAGTCTTCCTGGTTTGTATCTTGTCCCTGTCACTTACTTGGGCAAGTTATTTAAACTCTCTGGGTCGCAGGTACGTTATCTATAAAATGGGCATAATAATAATACCTATTTCACAAGGTTATTGTAATTATTTTTAAAAATTAGTAAATAGGAAGATAGATGTTAGAGTCCCTGAGATATAGAAATTTCCATACATGTTAGCCATTATTATTAACAAAGGATAAAGTTACATATGTAAAGATGTTTGTTGAAGTGGTATTTATAAAAGCAAAAACTGGCTTGCATAGAAACGCAAGCTACAGTGATTTCACCTGGCTGAATATTATGTACTCATGAACTACATTGCTGAATGTTAGAGAATCTACTATATAACTGTGGTATTACTAGTTTGCATGAGAAAAATGAGATTCATGTCTCAATAAATGCAGAAAAGAAATGACATAAAATATAACATTCATTCCTGATACAAAGCAAAAGAGATCAATTCTTGTATTTAGTCACATCACAAGCTGGCAGCAAATTTAATGATAAACTTTCAACTTTTCATTCAAATTTCACAAACAAAACAAAGGTGCTTGTATTGTCCATTTTTTGGAAGTAAAATCTAATGCAATCAAATAAGAAAAAATAAATAAGGAGTGTACATATTCCACTTGGTTGTTGGAAGGATTCGGCTCCTTTCAGGCTATTGGACTGATGGCCTCTATTACTCCCAAGCTTTGGCAAAAGAGCTCCCTCATTTCCATGCCACCTCGACCTCTCCTCCACAGGACAATTCACAACATGGCATGTGGCTTTATCAGAGCAAGCAAGAGGATGAGAGAGAGCAAGAGAGCACTAAGACAGAGATAGCAGTTTTTGTAGATTGTAGAAGTGACATCCCATCACTTTTGCGGTATTTTGTTCATTGCAAGCAAGTCACTAGGTCCAGCCCACATTCAAGGGGGGGGATTGCCCACAGATGTGGACCCCAGGGGGCAGGGATCCATGGAGCCATCTTCTAAATCTGCCTACCACCACTGGAGAAAAACAAACAAAAAAAACAATGGAAGAAAATACAGAGTATAGAAAAAGGCCCAAAGTCTTTTGAGAATTTAGTATACAATAAAGATAGCATTCCATATTAATAATGAAAAGCTCTACTAATTATCATGCCATTGCCAAATCAAATCATCTCCAAATAATTAGCTAGCCATCTGGAAAAACCCATCTGGGTTCCTACCTATCCCATAGAAAAATAAATTCTTTTTTTTTTTTTTTTTGAGACACAGTCTCACTCTGTTGCCCAGGCTAGAGTGCTGTGGCATCAGCCTAGCTCACAGCAACCTCAAACTCCTGGGCTCAGGTGATCCTACTGCCTCAGCCTCCCAAGTAGCTGGGACTACAGGCAAGTGCCATCATGCCTGGCTAATTTTTTTTCTATATATTTTTAGTTGGCCAATTAATTTCTTTCTATTTTTAGTAGAGACAGTGTCTTGCTCTTGCTCAAGCTGGTCTCGAACTCCTGACCTTGAGCAATCCTCCTGCCTTGGCCTCCCAGAGTGCTAGGATTACAGGTGTGAGCCACTGTGCCTGGCCCAAAAATAAATTCTTGATGGGTCAAAACCATACATGTAAGAAAAATAATAAATACTAGAGGTAGACATAGAATTTTTAACAATTATTATTTTGGAGTGAGAAAGACTTTTCTGAATGTGGCACAAAACCCAAAAGCCATGAAAGAAACATTTGATATAATTTGCCTATATAAAAACTTTTAAACATCCATACAGAATGAAAAATTGGAAAGGAGTGTTTGCTACACGTATGAGCTTATTTGCTTCATATAAAAATAGTATCTTTAAATAAGTACAGAAAATTTAACTCAATAGAAAAATGGACTAAGAGTATATAAGAACTGGACTAAGAGTATATAAACATAAGAAATATATGAAAAGATACCCAGCTGAACTCATAATTTTAAAAATGAAATGTCAAAGAGAAAAATCAAATACCATTTATACCTATAAAAATGGCAGAAATTTTAAAGTTTTATTACCTACAGTTGGCAAAAGTGCAGTGAGAATGTAAATTAAGGTTTTTTGGATAGCCATTGGGCAAATTCTTTCAAAGTTCAAAAGATGTTTAACCTTTGACCCAACAACTCCACTGCTAGTATTTATCCTACAGATCGTGTGCAAGCACACAATGGTCACACACACACACATGCACACTCATACACACACATCATTTGAGTTGCAGCCAAGACTGCCATGTATTGTCCAGGCTGTATCTTGCACGGGACACCCCTGAGAAGGAACTGCAGGAGGGAGCATGCATGGGAAGGCTGAATTATAGCACAAGCTCCAATCACTAAAAGAAACATCCTGGTGTGAGGCTCTATTTGTCAGGAGGAAGGTGCTTTAGTTAGAGTACTAGCAGGAAATTGATGGCACACTCAAACTGGGTAATATAAGCCAAATCTGATGAATAGGCTATTTACAAAGGTAAGGCCAGGTGTAGAGAAACTAGAGAGGATAATGCAGTATCCTAGGACAAGAAAGGCAAGAAAAAGAACAGATATCAGAGTTGAGGGAGGGAGGGTGGGAGCTTGAGAGAGAAAGAAATCTTAAGGGAGGAAGCTAGCCTTCCAGGAACAGGCAGGAAGAAAGCACAGGGAATAAATAAGCCAAGCTCTCCTTACTTCCACTTTCCAATTTCCTGCAGCCACTTCCATTGGCTGAATGCACCCCAAAGCTAGACCAGCCAGGGAGGACATTGATGTGGTCCATAGGTAGATTGGCCTCCTAAAGAACAGACCAAGGTAGAGAAAAGTGGAGCCAGAAGGGCCCAGGGAAGACATCCTTCCTAGAACAATGTCATTTTTTTACCTACATTAAGGCATCATGGAATTAGCAGCTACCTTGGTATCCACATTTTATAATTGCAAGAAAACAGAAACAACTTAAATGCTCCTCAGTAGGGGACCACATACTGAATTAATGTACACGATACAATAGAATGCTATGGAGCTACTAAAACAAATGAGGAAATTTATATAGACCGATGTGAAAAAGAAACCACTAAGACATTTTCTTAAGTTGAGTGAAGATAAATTATTTTTTCAAAGTATGTGTGTACACATACATAGATAGATAACATAGTGTATAGGAATATTACATTATAGAAAAATATGCTTTTATATGCTGGAAACTTCTGGAAGGATGTCTGAGATTCTTTAAAGTGGTTATCTGTAGGCAGTAATGGGAGCATGGCGGATTGTTGGGAGGAGTAGAGAGTAGGAAACTTCATATTTTTATTTTAATTTACTCTTACAATAACAAAACAAAAGTAACTTAAAAAAGATTACTTTAGCAAAAAAATATTTTTAATCTTGTTTATCAGAGATGTAATAATATTATGGAAAATACATACAATGTAATATTAAGGAATGACAAGATTGCATGAACAACATCAGTATCGAAATGTTTTTAAAAACATATACAGGGCAGAACACTTAAAAAAAAAAAAGAAAAGAAAAAGAATTACCAGACATTAACAGTGATTGTATATAGAGATAGGATTATTGGCCTGTTTCAACTCTTTTGTATGTTGTAAATATTTTTATTATAATAAGAATGTGATACTTTAATAATTGAAAAGGAAAGTTTTCTAAGTGATGTTTTCAAACTTTTAAAGAAGAGGAAATCATTTTCATATGAATTCTTATATAGAACCTCAATAATAAAGATGACATTTAAATATTTTCTGACTCAATTTTGAATGTTTAAAGTTAAAAATATTTGGGGCCAGGCACAATGGCTAACACCTGTAATCCTAGCACTTTAGGAAGAGGCCAAGACAGGAGGATCTCTCTCTCTCTCTTTTTTTTTTTTTTTTGGGGGGGGGGACAGAGTCTCACACTGTTGCCCCGGCTAGAGTGCCATGGCATCACCCTAGCTCACAGCAACCTCAAACTCCTGGGTTCAAGTAAAACCTCAGCCTCCCGAGTAGCTGGGACTATAGCCATATGCCACCATGCCCAGCTAATTTTTTCTATTTTTAATAGAAACGGGGTCTCGCTCTTGCTCAGGCTTGTCTTGAACTCCTGAATTCAAACGATTCGCCTGCCTCGGCCTCCCGGAGTGCTAGGATTACAGGCGTGAGCCACCGTGCCAGGCCCAGGAGGATCTCCTAAACCTAGGAGTTTGAGACCAGCCTGAGCCACATAGTGAGACCCTGTTTCTACAAAAAAATAGAAAAATTAGCCAAGCGTGGTGGCACATGCTGTAGTCCCAGTTACTTGGGAGGCTGATGCAGGAGAATCACTTGAACTCAGTCAGGAGTTTGAGGTAGGAGTGAGGTATAATGATGCCACTGCACTCTAGCTGGGGCAACAGAGCAAGACTCTGTCTCAAAAAAAAAAGAAAATTGGGCAGCACCAGTTATAGAAAGATATTAAAACTTCTTCAATTTCATGATATGAAAACTATGGCGAATGGATATTGTTATTTTCCATCACTGAATGTTTTTTTTAATAACCAAGAGATGAAAGCAAGAATACTCAGTATTTTTAAAAAACGAGTTCTGATTTGTTAGTTTTATTCTTAACCAAAGAATCAGAGTATAGAAAAGATTTGCAAACTGTTGACTTTAAACATGAAAATAAAAATTTTACTCCTAGCTCAAGCTGAACAAGTAGTCTTGTTCTAAAAATCTCTGCATTATAGCCTTCTTTACAAAAGAGGAGAAATGGATGTAGATGACGCGACTTCAAGAGTTTAGATGGAACTCCAGATTTCTAAACCTGGAACAGGAAGGACAAAGAAGTGTTTGTCTTTTTTTTTTTTTTTTTTTTTTTTAGTAATACTGTCTCCAACCCACACAGAAGGAAAGCCATGTTATAATAAGTTGTTTCTCATCTGTGACTCAGTGAAACATCAGAACACTTGCTGTACAGTATAACTTTTAAAGGAAGGTTAGCCAATCTTCTTCTTGGAAGAAGAAATGAAATCACCCATAAAAAGCACTTTGGGAACTATAATGAAAATGGGGAAATAAGCCCTTCCTCTTGTGAATAGAGATTGTCACTATATCTAATGGTGAATAAACTAAAAATAAGAAACATTTAATAGGGAGTTTAATGTTTGTTAATAAAAGACAGATAAATAAAATTAATTTATTAAAGATAAATACATTAAAAAGGTAAATTAAATTAAATTCTCTGAACACCCAGATTAGAACTTCATGCAACTTCATTACACATTGTATGCATGGATCAAAATATCACATGTAGCCCATAAATATGTACAATTATTATGTATCAATAAAAAAAGAAAATTCATGTGACTAAAGACAAAAAGTTATATTAGAAAATAAATAATTATTTAAAAATATGTATTCCACTTTTTGCTGACTATTTTCTATATGTGAATCAGAATCATTATATAGTCAAGGGGAAATGGCAATTTGGTATTGTGTGAAATAACAGTGGGCAATTTTTACTTTCAATTAACTAAAGAAATACAGAGTTACGAAGAATTGATATGTAGGATATAACCAGTTTCCAGTTTGGGAAATGATAAAACACAATTTTCTTACCAGAGATCAAATCAAAATGTATTGCCTACATTTTCTTATCTTGTTTATTATAAGTATGGTGAAGTATGAGAAATTTTCATGTGGACATTTTTAAGATAGATGAAGGAATGTTTTCCATTTTTTATCTTGCACAATTTAAAATTTGAATCTTAAATTTAAAATGTTAACGGGACTATAATTTCCTATGTAATTTCTTGACGGGAAAAATATTTCTCAGAAGCACATTCAAGTTCTCTTCTACAGAGAGTAGCCAACCTTTAGAATGGCCAGCCTCAAATTAATTTCCCTGCATAAATTTTGCAAAACTGCCAGCTGGAGGATTTTTTTTTTCTTTAGAAGAGAATCTGGGTTTTGCTGGAAGCAGCAAAAATTTTCTTGCTCTCAGAATATCTGGGTTTAATTCCCCATCTGCCATGTTTTCAGGCCGGATCTGTCTTGATCTTCCCCCATAAGGAAATGGCCGGGGAGCTCCAAGAAACCCAGGCTTCCTCTCTTCTGGGAAGCCACGGTGGTCGAGGCAGGGCAGTGGGGTAAATCCGAACACAAGGTAGGGAGGTGTTCGGCAGTAAACTGGCTCTCCCTGGGTGAATGTCGTGCTGCTGATGGCCTGCAAAAGCCTGGTGTTTGTACTACTATTTATTTTTGTGAAGAGGCGAATCATGCACTTTGCAATGAAATCTAGAAGGGGACCTCATGTCCTTATGCGACACAATGCCCCCAAAGACTTGAAAGAGGAGATTGATATTCAACTATCCAGGGTTCAGGATATCAAGTATGAACCCCAGTTCCTTGCAAATGGTGATGCTAGACTGCTACAGCTGGAAACCCAGGGAAATCAAAATTGCCACAGCTATCTGTGCAAGATGAAAGCTCTGGGTGTCATTTATGTCTCTGAGATCCCATTTCGTACTGAAGGCCAGCATCCTTGCTCCCTAATGGGCAAGAATTTCCGCTCCTACTGTAAGATACTGGGCTATAAAAAATAGACACCTTCTAGCTTCTGTTTACTGCTTAATTGCCTACCGCAAGGCATCATGAGTATTATAAGATGCAGAAGAGAAAGACAAAGAGAGCAGAAACCTGAGTCTCTCAGTTAGGACCCAAAACAGGTTAGGGCCTATCAAGGGCAGGCTGAAGTAAAAAAAAAAAAAAAATCACTGTGAGGGTAGATGCTTGACCAGTATGTAAACAACGAAGTTATAAAAGGGGGCTAGCACACAAAAGAGGGTCCTTGCCCAAAAAAGAGGCCACTGCGCTGGCACTCTGGGGGCTCGGACCCTAGCTCGAGCTAGACAATAAAACTCCTTTTGATCATTACAGCCTCGGTGACTCTGTCTCTCTGTCCTGCAGCCTTGCGAATCTCAAATATAACACTACCTGCTACATCTGCGAAACACTATTACTCCTTTCAAGGGTGTGCGCAAAGCCTTCTTGATACCCTGCTGGATGGCTATGGGATGGCCTGCTGTGGGGCAGGGGTCTTTGGCCAGAATGAATGCCTGCGCATTCATTCATGAAGGCCCTGAGCGAGCTGGCCACCATGGTCAAAGCACGGAGGGGGAGCTCTCAGCGACAACACTAGTCAGATGCCGAAGACCTAACTCAGTCCCCTGAGGTCTCCCCAGCAACCGTCCAGGTGACCTGCCTCCCCTCCAGTCAGAAGAGTAAACGTGCCAAGCGCTTCCTTGTATTGAAGAGCTTTAGGACGACTGTAGCACCTTGGAGAGTACTTCTGTGATGGCACTGAGGGGCTCTGTAGATTGAGCCAGATGGTTGCAGTGGGCAAGACAGGCTGCTTGCCAGGCAGCCCTCAGGACATCTGGCTCAGCAGGCCTGGACCGCATCAGCTGAAGCTCCCATTGTGTCCAGAGTTCTTAGAGCTTGTGTCTAGATTGTCATCCCCAACCCTTTTAGAACACTGGCTAAGACTTTATTTTCAGCCAATAGCAATTTTTCTGGATTTGAATTCAGATGCTATTCTCAATATTTCTGTCGAAGCCTCCTTAAAGATCTTCATTGGTCTTAGCCATAGTTTGCATGCCCTATTCCATGCTTTTTAATCCCATAGATGAGAGTCTGGTGTTTTCTATATTTACCCGTTTCTTCAAGGTTAAATGGAGACTGTTTGGGTTGAGGGCATCTCAGAGTTGATTGCTGGAAAAGGCAGATGGAAACTGGTGGGGAGATGGGATGAGGAAGTGGGTGGTATATGGAACAACAACATGCCCTGGGCTCCACTTACACCAAGATGTGTTGAAACGTTAACACAGTTTTCCTTATGCGCAAGGATCTCTCCTTCCATTTTCATTCCATACTCTATTGTGAATAAAAGGGAATGTTCTGACACCTGGCATGATCTATGCCAGGCTTTGAGATAATGGAAAGGAATGGTTTCCCCCAAATAATCCAATGCAATGGTCTAACTTATAAATTAGTTATTTAACAAAAAGAGCTATTAAAAAATTTTAAAAAAAGAATATCTGGGTTTCGAACTCAGCTCACCGTTAGATTTGAGCAAGGTATCACTTCACTTGGGTTTAGTTGCTCCATATGTAAAATCAACAGGTCCCAAACAGCTGAGCCATCCTATGATTCCCATTGGATATCATCATATAATCATTTATTCTGATAAATCCAGGTTCAAGTGAAGGTTGCGCTACAACCTGTGTCTTTATTGTCAATGTCTTTCCTCTCATTTATTTAAATATTTTAGCTTGGTCAAGATAGTGGCCTTTGATAAACCTATAAAATAATTATTCCTCTTATAATCAAGCATGCTAATGAGAAGACATCTTTTAGCTAGCAAAGTAGCCTACACACAGTTAGTTCTTAATATACATTTGCCACATGTACTTAAGAGTATAATCTATACGTTCTTCTCATCAGTTTTGTCTTCACAATTATTCAAAAGCACCAAATGGAAATGTGTGGTAAATTTTCTCTTTCTTAAACCATCTCTCATGAATACGAAATTTTAACTAGGTAGAAATCATGAATTGTAGGCATATTCATGGAGCATTTCTCAAAATCACTTACAAGTTACATCATATCCTTATAGCATACAGCCACTCAGATGTAGTAATATATTACCTTTAATAGTAGTAGTAGTATTCTTATTATAAAATTTAAGTATATTAATATTGACAAGATACCTTGAAAAACTAGAATGAAAATAAGATAGATGTAGAAATATCTTTTTGTGCTTGTTTTTGCCATTTGATTGATATTACAGTAGAATGAAAGAGCAAAGGATTCAAGGGCTAGTTCCAACACTGTAAGCTTTAACTTTGCGCAGTTGATTTTAACCTTGGGTTTCTTATCTATAAAATGGCCATCATGCCCTCCTATTCAGCTCCTATTGGTGTGTGGATGATGGAAAAAATCCATACACCCCACACTTGACAATTCAAATATTAGTGCTAACGGCACGAGGAGCTTGGTTCATTTGTTCCAGCTAGTTGATAGCTCTGAGAAACAGCTTGGGAATGGCATTGAACCACTGAAATTTGTTCTTTTGTTGTGGTGGTCAGGGTGGACGTGGTTTCAGTGATTTTCAGAGAGTGGCGAGAGAGCTGAAAGTTCACAAAAATATATCTGACCAAGATCTGTTGTAAAACCATGGAGCTTCTTTGGACTTGCAAAAGGGAGATAATTTGTTGAGTCAGGTCTGTGCTTCTAATAGTGGATCTCTGGGTTGTTTACAGAAACATCTGCCTAAAATGAGTTCACCCTCTTCAGCAGCCAGGACTAATGCCTCCTTGGAGCAGGTCTGAGCTGTTTTTTAGGGGCATGGCACAGACAAGATGTTGAGAAATTCGGCCTGGTGTGCATAAGATTCCCAGCATGGGTAATTAGGGCTGATGGTCCAATTTCTAGAACTATCCAAAATTACAGAGGCGGCTCATAGGAGGTCTGGACTTGCCCGGCTCTGCTATCCTTGTTTTTTATCTCTCTAGTAAGGGGCCGGCGGAGACGCTTGCCAAGACAAGCACATGGAGAGACCAACTTACCTTAGTAGATAGCAGATCAGAAACAGAAACTCAGTTGCCTGAATTTTAATCTAATGTATTTCCCAACCACGTTAGAGAAGAGTAAATAAACCATTACTATTTTAATCATTTGACTATGAAATATTTCTGGCTCTCCAGCTGGAGACAGGATGCCTTAAAACAGGGCCCTCTGTCATATGCTCTGGTTTGTGAGCCATCTGTGACCACAGACTCATTTTGGGGGCTTCTAGTGTGGCTTCTTTTGATTTACAGATTCTTACATGAAGGTTCCTAAGGAACAATCTGTTAAAATACTTGAAATATTCCAGGCCTCATCTTCCTAATCTCTAATACGTCACCCCTCGCAAAATTGATTTAGTTTTTCAACAATGAAAATATAAGAATTCAAAGCTTATGATTACTAGAAACCATCTTTCTTGAAAGTTCTTACTTTTTTTTTGAGTAGTTCAAGAATAAGTGCATGCCCCCAAGTCCTTAATAACAAGTACTGAGATACTACCCTTCTTCTCCCCACAATTGTGCATCTCTTGCTTCTTCATACAATTGCCAATGGTTGAGGAAAGAGTCACTTGACTTTATAATCTTTTATTAACAAAGCATGAAAGAATTGCTGCCATTTATGACAAATACAAACCCTTAAAGGAATGGAAATATGGGCAGATACATCAAGAAATGGGGGAGAAATGGACCCCTTCACATTCCCAAGTTCCAAAGGATGCACATGGAGTGGAACCACATAAGGTCAGGTAAGAAGGGATTTCAGAAACCATTTATCCCCAACTCCTTGTTTTATACTTAAGAAGGCAGCTTGGCCCATGTCAGAATGCCCTTTGTGGCCAATGTAGAACCAAAAGATAGATTTCCTATCTCTCTCCATTAAACCATACCAGCCATTTTTTTTAAATCCAGGTAAGTCAGTGATATTCTACAAGAATATCTGCATTCTGTTCCACCTTTTTGTTAATAGCATTCCATCATGGCCTCTGTGTCACAAGATAGAAAGAATAAAGGGAAGACAAAACAAGGGAAATATTTGAGTTATCAGGGAGTGACTACTTTTTCATTGCAGTGAGTATAAAGGTAAAATATAGGGTGTCACATGAAGTCAGGAAACATAGGATACACTCATTTTTCAACAGTATGTCAGCTATATTTTTGAACAACATTCTCCATCTGTATTTCTTCAACTTCCAGACTCCTTAAAAAGCTTAATGAGTATATTAAGTTATCTGCGCTTCTAGGATTTTTAGACAGCCAATAATGTTTTATAAGATTTGTGGTTTTTTTCCCAGGTTATCAACTAGGCCCTTTATTTTAAATCTAGAGTAAATCCACTTCATCTGAAAGCATATTGAGCACATTACTGGAAAATGTAACTAACATATTGTTTAAAGAAATTTATTCTGTTTCCTGACTTTGTACATACCTTATAGAATGGGTACTGGAAGACAAAGAGCAAAAATTACTTGTTAAGAAATGCAGTAGATAAATAATATAACCTGGTTGAGACAAGTGTCTAAGGCCTCTTTGAAAGATGCTTAATGTATAAGTCTACACTCTGATAGTCCTCAACTATTTAATTCTTAAAAATCACCAAGCTCATTTTTCAGAGTGTCTTGTTTTGATGACGAACGCCAGAGCATGAGCTTCCCCACACTTGGAAATGTGCCTGGCATACAGAAAGCATTCAATGCGTGTTTTTTTATTTGTACTAATTTACGGGCTACATGTGTAATTCTGTTACATACATGTTAATAGATTGCGTAGTGGTTTAGTCAGGGCTTTTAGAGTGCCCATCACCTGAATAATGTACATTGTACTCATTAAGTAGTTTCTCATCATCCAGCCTCCCTCCCACTCTCAATAAATATTTTTGAATAAATGCTGCCATACAAGGAAAGAGGATTAACTGGATTTAGCTCACTAGACAATCCAGCAACTCATCTGAACATTACTGGTTGAGCAAAATCCTCAGTGCTTCTTGCTCAAGGTTGGGTTGCATAATCAGAATCTCTCTGACCATGTAAATTATCTGGGTATTATATTACATATGTCAGCTTAACAATGACACCTCAGTGAGTTATCTTGGGAATCCATCATCTTCTGTGTGTCTAAGGAAAGACAGCACGTTTTGACAAGAGAACCACCATTCATGGCATAATTGACACAATTGCAGCACTTACAATAAGTTGTTCTTGCTTCTGGTTAGATCCTGCCATGTTCAGCATAGTTTTTAAGAAGAGGACATAAGCCGTGAAGAACAACTACATCATAATTCTATAAAGTATGTTACCATAGTTCTTTTTAGAGAAACACATCCTCATTATAAGTATGTTATTGTTCATATATATTCCTATTGTAAAATCCTAATTCTAAAAGACGACTCTTTTCTTTGGTGGGGTGGAAGCAAGGCGCTAAGGAATCTAAGTGATTTGCAGAGAAACTAAGAAAGTGGAAGACATCAGGACTTAAGATGAGGCAGACAAGCCAAGCTTTGGGTTTCTGTGTACCAAAAACCACTACTCTGCAGTTAGAGGTGGACACTCCAGCTGCCTGAGATACTTTTTGGAAGAGACTAGGTTGGAGGGAGTGAGAGGCAAGCAGGGAGAACACCAGAAAAACTGGTAAAGACAAAAAGCTGTGTTCATTTGAAACAAAGCGGCATATATACAGCAGAAGAGCTAGCACTAGAGGCCAGGGCAGAAAACCCAGGCAACTTGACTGTAAAAGGCCCACCCAACAACGGCTGCAAGGCAGCTCAATGAGTCTTAAGAAAAGGGAGTTTTATGCTAAATCAATCTCTTTGCTGCATGAACTAGAATTATTTTACTTAACAATATCTGCTTTTCAAAGTATGGGCCCTGGAATCAAATAACCATTGTTCTCATCTCAAGCTTCACCACTGACCAGCAATGGGACTTTGAGCAAGGAATAACTCTCTCCAGGCCTCATGTCTCTCTCCAGCCTCCACATTTCCAAAATGGAGAAAATAGTCCCTCTTCTCATGTCTGTGGACACCTTTGCCTGGGATCTGGCATGCAGGAAAATGTCGATAAGTGGTAACTGTTATTTTTCATCTTTCGTACACGGGGGTTGAATTGTTTTTTTATTTTTTTTTTTATATTTTCTCTTGGTATTTTAGTCAAGTTCTTTGGGTTCCAACCAAGAGTGCTAATGTGGAGTAAGAAAACATGATATTGTCATTGCTTGGGCTTGGAAGAGAGCAGCCAGTGCCAGGAGTCCTAGCAGAGTAGCTACAGGTACAGTAACTGCACAGATGCAGAAAGGCCGAGGAAAGAAGCTTGGGAACCTGGGGCAGTCATTCCCCTCTTTATTGCATGGTCTGCATTTGATGTTCTTTTCTTTTCTGGAGCAAGATTGTGTATTTTATTCATTCACATGCTTAGTTATTCATTCTGTTCAATACAAATGCTGGGCATTGTGCAAAACGTAGACAGAAGACACAGAAAATGACTGAGATCTCAACTTTTCTTAAATACACAGTTCCTGTAGAGCAGTCATCCCCAACCTTTGTGACAGCAGCAGCCGGTTTCATGGAAGACAGTTTTTCCACTGATTGGGGGCAGGGATGGTTTCGGGATGATTCAAGTGCATTACATTTGTTGTGCAGTCAACCTCTCTGCTAATGATAATCTCTATTTACAGCCACTCCCCAGCACTAGCATCACCACCTCAGCTCCACCTCAGATCATCAGACATTAGATTCTCATAATGAGCGAGCAACCTAGATCCCTTGCATGTGCAATTTATAATAGGGTTCTTGCTCCTATGGGAATCTAGAGCCCTGGCTGATCTGACAGAAGGTGGAGCTCAGGCTGCAACACCAGTTATGGGGAGCGGCTGTAAATATATAAGAAGCTTTACTTGTTCACTGGCCACTCACCTCCTGTTGTGTGGCCCTGTTCCCACCAGGCCATGGACCAGCCAGTACTAGTCAGTGGCCCGGGGTTTGGGGACTGGTGAAAGGGAAGGGCTTAAGGAAATGTTCCCATGCAATTTTATTTCTGATAAAAGAACACTGGTTTTGGTGTCAATAAGCATGTAAATATGGTGGAATATTTTTAATGACATTATATATCTCAATAATTATTTATTCTTTTACAAACAAGCCAATAAAAATAAATACAGGAGAGTTTATTTTACTTTATGAGCAAAGGTGTTTTACATATGCTGGAAATTACTTTGATTTCTGGAAAAAAGAAGGAATTTTCTGATTATTCTACACTGAATCATTTTTTTTTCCTATTTCAAGTTATTATAAAATTTTAGTGTTGTCACAGATCAGAAACACCCATCCTCTTGTACTTTCAGGATAGTCTAAAGTCAAGAAAAATAGTTTCACTGTCTAAGCTATACGTTCCATGAAAAAGACTTACCGCTAAACAGCAAGATCGTCCAAAAAAATTTTGCCTGTAGAAAGTGGGCAAAAATGTTAACTTTTATAGTCCCTTTAAAATCAGGGAAATAGATGCATTTATTCTTATGTCAAGCTCTTCTCCTGTCATCTCTACTTCCTGACTCTGTCTTGGAGCCAAGCAGCCCAAGTCTCTGTCTCTGCCGATTCCTACGTTTTCTGGCCTTGCTCCAAACCATGGTGATTTTGCATCTGCAAAGCCATCATTACAGAGTCAGCTGAAAGAAGGGCAAAGTAGACATTTATAAACACCAAAGTCATCACATTCTGTCAAAAGATGAAGCCAAACCAATTGAAGCATCTTGCCAGAAAAGGAGATATAGTCTAAGGTAGGAATAAGTAAACCTCAAGGGAGTTAGAAAAGAACCAGACCTCATCTCATAAAAGGAACCTTGGCACAGGCCTCCCCAGATATGAAAACCAAAGAGCTATTCCTCCCTGTCTTTATATGACAGCACTAAAGGACAGGAAAGACAGATTTATGGATCAGAGGCGTCTGTCAAGAGCCTCGCCTTTCTCGTGAAGTTACATGTCTAGCACATCAGCGTGATAGATTGATGGTACTTTTATTCCCCATACTGGCTTTCTTCCCTGTAAGGATATTATACATCCCAGCTTACTTCTGGGTGACTTGCAGTGCCTCTCTGTGGGTAGAGTATCCTTCTCTGCCCTATTGTCAGTCTTGGCCATATGACTTGTCTGGGCCAATGAAATGTTAAGCAGAGGTGACAGTGCACCAGTTTTAAGGAAACTCTTTGATGCCTGACATTTTCCAGGCAATTCTCTGTTTTTCCCTCTGCTGCAAAAGTAACATGTCCCAACTATACACTGCTGCATTTCTGGTTCCAGGAAAGAAAAGACACTTGGAGCAGAATTGTAGCAACCAGTACACAACCATCACCATGTAATGCAAGTGGAAAATGAAAATTTGTTGGTGTGAGCCCCAGAGATTTGGGGACTGTGTATTATCATAGCTAAGCTGACTTACACATTTGATAACACAAAGCAGTACCACAACTGCATTAGAATAAGTGTGTCATCTCTAAGGGCATCCCATTCCATTCCATAAGGGGATTGGATTTTATTGTAAAGATGAGCTAAAAGAGATTAGTTAGGATTGGTTCAAGCCCTATGTCATCTGTAGTCAGAAGGTGCCAGGGATAAAAGAAAATTTTTCCCATCCTGCTATAAGGTAAGCCAGACTTATCCTGGAGGTCATCTGCTCCACGATTCTGGAAGTGGCCATGAAACAGATCTGCCCTGAAGAAGTGGGTCACAGAAGAGGTTTATATTGGCCCTGCTACAACCCATTTCTTGGACTACATAGTAGTTTAATTTGTCCTCCATTCCTGGAGTCCAGGGAATAAACACACACAGTCAGGGCTATTAGAGAGTCACGAAACAGAAAGTGCTTCCTTTGGCTCGTAGTTCTGCAACTGCCTTTATGACCCCACCTCTTCCTTTTAATTTGTTTATTTATGGTTCTTTGACAACTCTACTGCTAAGCCAGTGGCCTTGGGATGTAATTAAAAATACTTTAAAACTCAAAGCTAGCATGTTTTTCAAATCACTTACAAGCATTTAAAAATATCTAGAGAAGCCAAGAGCAACCAAAATCCCAACCACCGGGACAGGGCCACAGGAACTCCACAGGGCTTGGCACACTGAGTCTTACCAGGGCCAGCAGGGAGGGGACAAGAACTGCACGATTCAGAAAATGAGTTGGAAGGCAGGGAAGCATGGCTAAGCCAAGGAGATTTGTTCCTAGAATGCCGCTGCCTAATCCAGGAAGGACAGACAGGGCTGGGAAGCAGACCTCAAGCACAGTCGTGGCAGGAACGCCCCATTCCTTGGCAAGCGTCGCTGTGACGGTGGGGCCCGGGGCTCCTAAGCACAGCCAGCGACATGCTGACTGGCACCATCGGAGATGGTTTCTACTGTTTCTGGAGTGTGTTACTCTTCAAAGATGTAGCAGCAAAAATGATTCACTCTTTGGCTAGACTTACCCTCTGGGCCTTGGAGAGTCTGGGAAAGGATGGGGAGAAGGAACTTACTTGGCAATCAAAGTTCAACGGGAGCAGAACAAGGGCTGCCCAACAAGGACGTCCTGTCACGGAGCAGCCACAGGCAGGAACATGCTGGAAAGGATGCTAGAGCTCCTGACAGAGCAGTCCTCTTCTTTTAAGGTTGAGGAAACTGAGCCCAGAGAGGCAAAATGATCCATCTAAGGCCACACGGTCAGTGAGAGCATGGCAGAGGCAGGGCTTGGGGCCGAAATTCCTGGCTGCTGGTGAAAGCCCTTCCTTAGTCTCTACGCTAGCCTACTCCGAAATAAACATAAAGGCTTTGCAAGAGCCTCTGACGTCAAGTTCGGGTCAGCAGGTAGAAGGTGTGCCTGCAACAGGAAGGGCTTCTGAATCTGCAACACTGTTGTGATTGACAATTGATCAGCCCGAGACACTGATTTTTGTACGAAAAGTTTTCAAAGAGAATAGGAGTATGAAATACTCTTGTAGAGACATTATCTGCACGTGGGGGAGAAATAATCAAGCATGTGATGCCCAAATCATCAAAACTTCACATTTGAGAATTCCGCAAGTCAGCCATCATTGTTTGTGGAACGGATTCTCCTTAATGATAATCTCATAATCTATAAGTAAAATGCATCACAGTCCATTTGGAGCTGGAGTAGGGAAGGCAGGGGAATGAAACGGAAGGGGCCCAGAGGGGAAGGAAGAGGAGGCAAGTGCATTACAAAAACACTTACTGATAAGTAATGAAAACAACTTGCCTGGGGTGAATGCAGCTAGCTTAAGTTTTCCTGTGAGAAAAAGAGTAAAGGACTCATTTAAAGTGCTTGCAGGTAGACTGAAAGTGGTTTTAAAACTCTGCATTGACATGAAGATCTTAGAAATATACAGAAAATGCCAGTGTCTATAGATCTTCCTCACCCTTGCCAGTTGCCTTGCTTTCATTTCCTCCCAAATCAGACGCTAAGTACCCATTCAGCAAAGTAGAATGCATGAGATCAGCAACAGACATCTTCAACCACCAGAAAAGCGACTTCATTTTACTCTATGGATATTGTCAGGCCCCAGTGAAAGACGCTCTTTCTTCTATACCTGGGTTGCATTTGGGCTTCATATTAGGATGAACTTCTCCGAGGGGTGGGGAACCTGCAGCCTTAAGGCCACATGTGGCCTTCTAGGTCCTTAAGTGCAGCCTTTTGACTAAATCCCATTTTTACAGAACAGATACTTTAATTAAAAGGGGTGCAGCAGAGACACATGAGGCTTTTCTTGCCTCCTTTGGTGCTGAGAAAAGAACAATCTTGAAGTCAAAAGTCCGCAGGTTCCCCACCCCTAGGACTGCCCATCATCAGATCTATTATTGCTACTTGGGGCAGACTCTGACTAGTTTCTCTTGGCATAAACCACACAATCACCAAAATAGCTAAGGCTAACTAACCAGTGACAACACTCAACCAACTGTGTGAGCTAAGGGGTTTCAAAAATCCTGAAGCACCTAGATGCTTCTGAAAATGATTCTATCACCTGGCTATCTGATAGGGACAAAAAGAAGCCTGAAAATTAAGAGAGAATGAGGAACTAGAAACGCAGTGTGATTCCATGTCACTTGGGCTCTTCTTCTGCAAAGTAAAGGCAAAGCAGACACAAGAAAGCACTTGACCTCATACTCATTTTGCTGGAAAATTCTTTGGGACTCCTGCCAACCTCCCAAGCCTACCTGGAGCCCCAACCTCAGACTCTAAACCTGATCCTTGAAGCAATTAAACCCCCCTTTTTATGAAAGGAAAATTGTTAAGTGGATTGATTTTAAACTTCACACAATATTGCATTACGTATCAGGGCAACATTCGTGTTAGCATTGATATTGGGATGGAAATTTGGTCTTTGCCAGAGTCGTGACTTTATAGCCAACTCTTGATCGCACGGCATGGTAGGAGTCAGAGGGAGAATATAGCTCACACATAATCGAAAAGCCTTTTCTAGCCTATGGTTTCAAAATCACCTCCCCAAGAAAGGTAAGAGCAAAGCTGGTATCAGAGAAACCAAGGTGGCCAGTTTGAGTTTCATTTCCCTCCACTCAAGAATAATGATGAAACACCACAAAAATACTGCTTTGAAAACCACCTGGATTCCCCAGGTTCTTTTAGATTACCTCACGGGGAATAACAGAGAGGATAAATTTAAAACTCTACAAGTTTGGCTTTTTTGTTTGTTTGTCTGTTGCCAGTTGAGACCTCAGGTACATGTGTGTTACAAACTGAATTATGTTCCTGCATCCTCCCCCAAATTTGTTTGTTGAATTCCGAACCTCTGGTACCTCGGAATGTTACTATTTTGGGAGATAAGGGCTTTAAAGAGGTAATTAAGGTAAAATGAGGTTATTAGGGTGAGTCCTAATCCAATCTGACTGATGTCCTTATAAGAAGAAATTAGAACACAGACACACGCAGAGAGAAGACCATGTGAAGTCACAGGGAATAGATAACCAACGGCAAGCCAAGGACAGAAACCTCAGAAGTCAGCCCTCAGACCTGACATCTTAACCTCAGACTTGTAGCCTCCAGAATTGTGAGAAAATAGATTTTTGTCGTCTGAGTCACCTAGTCTGTGGCACATTGTTCTGGCGGCCCTAGCAAACTAATACAGTGTGTTAACTTTTCCACAGTTTCAGTACATATTAAAAATTCACCACTAGGGAGTCACTTAAACACAGTATAATCTGTCTCTGACTCTGAATGCTTTGTTACTGCTCACATTTCATCAGAGCCGTGTCAGAACAACTGAAGTCGTGACACAGCCA
Source organism: Mirza zaza (assembly GCA_008750895.1). Lineage (NCBI taxonomy): Eukaryota > Metazoa > Chordata > Mammalia > Primates > Cheirogaleidae > Mirza > Mirza zaza. The sequence goes on from VSMD01026094.1 coordinate 80,587, forward strand.
GCCTGTCTGGATGTTTGGGCTGTCAAATCTGTAACACTTGATCCAACTCTGTGGACATCAACATTTACACTTTATTACTGTCATCTCCACTTTATAGATGTGAAAAATGAGGCTTTGAAAAGGCTAAAAAAAACCTGTTCAAGTTGTGAAACCGGAGAAGGGAAGGGCTAGGATTAGAACCTGGATGGCTTGAGTCACAAGTTGCGCTCTTAATATTTATGGGGCACTGTGCCTCCCCGGGCAGGGAGGAGAGAGGCTGTGATACATCCTGAGCTTTCATGACTAACAGGTTGAATCACTGGCAGAAACAGAGCAGATCCCAAAGTCTTATTTTGAGGGGAAAGATAATGAATTGGAGGTTAGACCTACTAACTCCAACAGAGAGCCCTAATACAGAGCTGGGAGAGGCAGGGCAGGGCCAGGTGGGGAATCGGGACTTCTCCCCATAAGGCCTGGAAGCAAACAAGATCTCTAAGTGGAAAATTATAAAGCAAGAAAATAATTACAAAGACTTCATGGGATAGGGGCACAGTTAAGATGAGGATGAGGGAGAGGCAGCTGTGAAGAAACCAAGGACAGAATAACCAGAAAACACAGCATCCCGGGGTTCAAGGGTAAAATAATGTTAGGATGTAAAGACCCGGAATAGCAAACTGTTGGCTTGTGCTGTCAGCAAATTAAAATAAATGTTACATTGGCCGGGCGCGGTGGCTCAAGCCTGTAATCCTAGCTCTCTGGGAGGCCGAGGTGGGCGGATCGTTTGAGCTCAGGAGTTCGAGACCAGCCTGAGCAAGAGCGAGACCCCATCTCTACTATAAATAGAAAGAAATTAATTGGCCAACTAAAATATATATAGAAAAAAAAAAAAAATTAGCCGGGCATGGTGGCACATGCCTGCAGTCCCAGCTACTTGGGAGGCTGAGGCAGCAGGATTGCTTGAGCCCAGGAGTTTGAGGTTGCTGTGAGCTAGGCTGACGCCACGGCACTCTAGCCCGGGCAACAGAGTGAGACTCTGTCTCAAAAAAAAAAAAAAAAAAAAAAAATAAATGTTACATTGAGGGCAGGCAATTGGTTTGACTCAAACTTACTCAATTCTTCATTATTGAGATATTTTGGGCACTGTGTAATAAACACTAACACTTTCAAAAAAACCTTTTTAATTTTCAGTGTTCACTCAAATATGAAAAAGATTGTAAAATATTAGAAATAGAAACATATTATTGACATTGCAAGTCATCATAATGATCTGAATGTGAAAGAATACTGTAAAATCACTTCTTAGATTCAGAAAAATATTTAAGGGCTCTCACATATTTATTATTTTTTAAATTAAATTCTAGCTACTTAATATAGAATCTTTGAGTTGAAAAGGGCATCCAAGTATATTGGCATGGTAAATCATCATACCAAATATATAGGCAGGAATTCTCTCTATAACATGCCTAACAGATGGTTATTCATCTCTATTAATTATAAAGAGTTCCTAATACAGAGTTTAAAATTGCCTTCCTATAACTTCAATTAGAATTCTTCCCCTGGGACAGCCTGGACGAAAGAAAAGAAAGAAAGAAAGAAAGAAAGAAAGAAAGAAAGAAAGAAAGAAAGAAAGAAAGAAAGAAAGAAAGAAAGAAAGAAAGAAAGAAAGAAAGAAAGAAAGAAAGAAAGAGAGAGAGAAAGAAAGAGAGAGAGAAAGAGAGAGAGAGAGAGAGAGAGAAAGAAAGAAAGAAAGAAAGAAAGAAAGAAAGAAAGAAAGAAAGAAAGAAAGAAAGAAAGAAATTTAGCCTATCTCTCATTAATCTTCTCTTCTGCACACTCCTAATTCTTCCATTGGACTTCCTATGAACATGGTTTTCAGACACTCCTTATTGAGTCATCATTGTGTCCACTCCAAGTTAACCACTGACCCTTAAAATGTGACAGACAGATTTTAATACAATATTCCAGCAATGTCCTGACCATTTTTAGTTGTTATTCAACAAACAGTAACTAAGAATCTACAGAAGGGGGTGGAGCAAGATTGCCAAATAGAAACCCCCAGTGGTTGTTCCTCTGCATAGACACCAAATTCAACAACTATCTGTAAGGCTGGTGGCAGGGCCCCCCTCTCCTCCCTAGATCAAAAAGAAAAGTCTCACGAGACCAGAGCCGCCAAGGACAACTGCCAGGCCCCACTGAAAACAACAACACCTGGATGTCCACCCAGATAAGAAAGTTTTCCATTCCTGGATTCCGCAAATACCGCCAGCCCCTCCTATTTCTCAATAACCGCCAAACGTCACAATGGAAAATCCCCAGCTTTTCACACCAAAAGTCTCCAGTCCACCCCAAACAGTATAAAGGCCCCCACCCCCTCCAAATGGACAAGACTTCTCGGCCCCCCCCTCTCTTGGGACCCACAAACCCCACCCGGGAGCGCTCAATAAAGCCACATTATTTGGCCCCACTCTCTCTCTCTCTCTCTGTCTGCTTCTTTTGCCACCAGAAAACTTTATACTATCCACACAAGAAAGCACTTTCAGAAGAACCAAAAATCAAGTGAACAATCATAGTATCTGGCTTTAACATTATATCAAGGAAAGAGGCACTGAAGAGGGCAGAAAAGAGAGTCTTGCATTGCCTACGCCAGTCCTTCCTCATCCCCGGGCTATGCTGTGCCAGCATGCTGGGTGGAGAGAGAATCTGTGTGCCTGGGGGGACAGAGTGAAGTGATTATGGGACTTCACCACTGAAACTCAGGGCCGCCTTGCCACAGGGGATCATAGCACAGGGCAGAATTCTACCAGTGCCCATTGAGGGAGCACTTGGATCAGCCTAGCCAGAGGGGAATCCTCTGCCCCAGCAGTAGAAACCCGACTTACAGCTAGCCTCACCACTGTTTGACAAAAGTGGCCTAGGGCCCAAAATAAATTCATAAGGCAATCAAGCCACAAAGACTGCAGTCCTTGGGCAAGTTCTGCGGCTGTGCTGGCTCAGAACCAGTGGACTTGGGGTGCACATGACTCAGCGAGACACTAGCGGCAGCAGCCAAACCAGTGTCTGTTTCATCCCTCCCTCAACTCCAGGCGGTGCAGCTCAGGGAAAGTCTTCTTCTGCTTGGGGGAAAAGGAATAGTTCAGAGGAACTGTTTTGCAACTTGGGTAGCAGCTTAGTCACAGCAAAATAAAGTACCAAACAGACTCCTCAAGCCCCTAATTCTAGGCCTTAGTTCCTGGATGACATTTCTAGACTCACTTTGTGCCAGAAGAAAGCCCACTGCCCTGGGAAAGGATCCAGTCCTGGCAGGATTCCTGCTGTACTGGGAAGAACCCAGTACTGGCAGGATTCAACACCTGCTAACTAAAGAGACCTTGGGCTTTGAATAAATATCAGAGGCAGCCAGGCAGCAGTCATGACAGGCTTTGGGTCAGACTGGGCTGGCTTCAGGTATGACTTGGCACAGTCTTAGCTGTAGTGGCCACAAAGGAGTGTCCATATCACTCCTTCCCCAACTCAAGCAGCCCAGCACAGAGAGTGAGAGACTTTGGCTGGTAATCCAGTGTCATACCCAAGTCCACCAAGGTGGTACCACCAGGAGTGTACAAAAGTCATGGTGTTACTGGGCATGGGGCACTAGCAGTGCTGATACAGCTACAGCTGCAGTTACCAATGATTTAGATCACAGCACCCAATTCCCTTTGAATACCTAAAAAGTCTTCTCAAGAAGGATGGGTTCAAACAAGCGCAGACTGCAAAGATTAGAATAAATACCTAATTCTTCAATTCCCAGACAACAATGAACATCAAGGAAAATATGACCTTACCAAATGAACTAAATAAGGCACCAGTGACCAATCCTGGAGTGATGGAGATATGTGACCTTTCAGACAAAGAATTCAAAATAGCTGTTCTGAAGAAGCTCAGCAAACTCTAAGACAATATAGAGAAGGAATTCAAAAGCCTATCAGAGAAATTTAATAAATAAATTGAAAGAATTAAAAAAACCCAGAAATTTGGGGTCTGAAAAATTCAATTAACAAACTGAAAAAATGCATCAGAGTCTGTCAACAGCAGAATTGATCAAGCAGAAAAAAGAATTAGTGATCTTGAAGACAGGCTATTTGAAAATACACAGTCAGAAGAGAAAAAAGAAAAGAATGAAGCACACCTGAAAGATCTAGAAAATAGTTTCAAAAGGGCAAATCTAAGGGTTACTGGCCTTAAGAGGAGGTAGGGAGAGAGAGAGAGTGGGATAGAAAGGTTATTAAAAAAAATAATGACAGAGAACTTTCCAAACCTAGAGAAAGACATCAGTATTCAGGTACAAGAAGGTACTAGAACACCAAGCAGATTTAGCAAACAAGACTACCTCAAGGCATGTAATAATCAACCTCCCAAAGGTCACAAATAAAGAAAAGGTCCTAAGGGAGGGAAGGAAAAAGAAACAAATCCCATATAAAGGAGCAGACTTCTCAGTGAAAATCTTACAGGCCAGGAGAGAGTGTCATGACATATTCAAAGTGCTGAAGGAAATAAACCTTAACCCTAGCATATTGTAACCTGAAAAAATATCCTTCAAACATAGAGGAGAAATAAAGACTTTCCAAGACAAACAAAAGCTGAAGGATTTCATCAACACCTGATCTGTCCTATAAGAAATGGTAAAAGGAGTCCTTCAGTCTGAAAGGAAAGATATTAATGAACAATAACGACATACCTGAAGGTATAAAACTCACTAGTAACAGTAAGTACACAAATACTGAATACTGTATTGCTGTTATTGTATTGTATAAACCACTTATTTCTTGAGTAGAGAGACTAAAAGAAAAACCTATCAAAAATAATAAATACAACAACTTTTTAAGATAGAGCGTAAAAAGATATAAATGAAAACAAAAGTCAAAAACTGAGAGATTTGTTCCATGGAATTTGGATTTAGTAGAGGGGCCACACTCAAGGATCCAGAAGGCAATGCATACCCCAATTGCCCTGATTTAATTAATACATATTGTATGACTATATCAAACATCACGTGTATTCTATAAACATATAAAACTATTAATATTATGTATCCATAACAATTAAAAATTAAAATTTAAAAAAAAAGAATCTACTAAGCACAATACACTGAGCTGAAAATTGTGGATATAAAAAGGCATAAAGACATGTTATTTAGAATTCAGATCTTCTGGGCAATAGCTGCAGTGTAAGACTGTATCAGGTTTTTGGAGGCCACGTGGTATATTGATCTCACAGCAAATTCGTCAGTAATTGATTCGTTCATGTTTTATTTTTGTTTTCACAAAGCTGCTGTCAGAAAGGTTTTTGGAGCTTTGCATGGTGGCTTACACCTATAATCCTAGGACTTTGGGGGGCTGAGGCAGGAAGATTGCCTGGGGCCAGGAGTTCAAGAACAGCTTGAGCAAGAGTGAGACCCCATCTGTACAAAAAACAGAAAAATCAGCCAGGCATGGTGGCATGGGTCTGTAGTCCCAGCTACTTGGGAGACTGACACAGAAGGATCACTTGAGCCCAGAAATCTGAGGCATCAGTGAGCTATGATGATGCCACTGTACTCTAGCTCAGGTGACAAAGTGAGACCCTGTCTCAAAAAAAAAAAAAAAAAAAAATCAGACCTTATATCTTATCATTGTAGAGTTTCCCTTTTAAAGCTGATAACACTAACTAACATATTTCATGTCATTTCATAGCCTGTTAGTTAACCAAACTGGTGAGATCATTTAGAACCTTTCATCATTAACTGGCAGCTTTTTAAATTGAAAATTTTAAACTATAAATTTTTAAATTTGATAAATGTGGCTTTTATGTTTATGTTCAAGTCACTGACAAAAAAATTTCACAGGAAAAGTTTAAGAACAATGAAGTATAGCATACCTGGAGAAATTTCCTTCCCAGTTGACCTCCTTTAATTTATACATTTTATGTGTGATTATCCAACCACTTGAAAAGTCATCTGTTTGTAGCACCAGTCATCCCACATGCCTCTATCTTGTTCATAAAATTAACAAAATAGCCTTTATCTAGGAATAATATAATAATAAAGATTACCAAGGGTTCATTTGTGCAGTTTATCATTACTGCTATGGAAAGAAGAAAAAGTACAGTGCAGATATCTGATAAGAAAGCAAAAGGAGGAACCAACCACAATACAACAGCAGAAACTGTAAAGAAACCACAGGGCTCAGATAGTGGGGTATACAACCAAATCATGTGCAAAAGGTCATGAGAATGCAGAAATCTTTATCCCCTTAGAAAACTCCTATGTTTCTAAGAAATATGGCTGTTCACTCCCCTAGGATATTGTGGAATAATTTAAGATGTGTAAAAGGATTAGTATATTATAGGATGCGGTAGGCACTGTACAACAATTACAGAGATAGAGGACAACCGTTTGGGTTATGGAAGATTGAAGTCTTTTTTGCACTTTTACTTAAGATGTGATCATTCTTTCTGTAGACAGTTTTGAGACTGGTCCTTATTGGTAATCAAAGCTAATTTTCAATTTATATTGTTTGTTACTTTTTCTTCTCCCATGTGGATTTTGGCCCAGTGATGAAGAATGGGGGGGAAGCTTGGTTGATAAGCATACACTTTGTCTGCTATTTTATTGTGATCACAGAGTCTAGGAAATCTATGGTAGAAAGAAAATTGGAGTTTACTTTTCCTGATCTATTCATGAAAAATGTATGCTGGTCCCTACTGATTGCCATCTTCCATTCCAAATATTCAACAACCATCTAGCTAATAAAAGATTCTGAAAAATGAATTTCTCAGATACATTTTTAAAATATTAGCATATCACCAGGCTTCTTTCATCTCTCCAGTTCCCTATAGTCTCTGACAACACATCCAGAAGACCCTTATACCCTGAGAGGTAACTTACCTAAGACTGAAGGTATGACCACATTTAAGATCTCTTGACATTCTCTTACTCTTTCTTCCCAAATCCCAGTCTTGATGGTAGAGTGGGATTCAGACAGCCATTAATAATATTATCTGCCATTTATTTGGTTTGCTTGCAACTCAAAAGACTAAGACAATCTCTAAAGGGTTTTCATGGGAATGAGGGGAAGGTGATATGCCTAGAATCACACTTTAAAAAAAGAAAGAAAACTGCAGACCAATGTCTCTCATGAATATAGAGGCAGAATCCTCAACAAAATATCAGTAAATAAAATCCAGTAATACAAAAAAAAAAATAATGGACTATGACCAAGTGAGGTTTATACTAGAAATACAAGTCTGGATCAATCATATAATCCACCATACTGAGAGACTAAAAAGTTAAAAACCACATGATCATATCAATTGATACAGAAAGGTATTTGACAAAATTCAATACCCATTCTGCATTAAAAAAAAAAAAAAAGAAAACTCTCTGAAAACTAGGAATATAAGCAAATATCCTAAACCTAATAAAGGGTATTTACAAAACCTTCAGATAACATCATACTTCATTATAAAAGACTGATTTCTTTGCCCTCTAAGATAAGGAATAAACCAAGGATGTCTACTCTCACCACTCCTATTCAACATCATAATGGAGGTCCTAGCTAATATGACAAGGCAAGAAACAGAAATGAGAGTCATACAGATTAGAAAGAAAGAAATAAAATTCCCTATTTGCAGATGATATAAGTGTCTACATAGAAAGTCCCAAGTTTTCTACCAAAACAAAAACAAAAATCTCTTAGTTTAGCATGGAATAAGTAGGTTTAGCAAGATCACATACCAGGTCACCACACAAAAATCAATTGTATTTCTATCTGCTAGCAATAAACAATTGGAAACTAAAATTAAAAACACAATACCACTTATAATAATTCAAAAAATATAAAATGCTTAGATATAAATCTAACAAAATATGTATGGGATCTGCATGCTGAAAGCTATAAAACACTGATGAAAGAAATCGAAGAAGACCTAAATAAATGGAGGACAGACTATGTTCATGGATTGAACTGTAAAGATATAAATTCTCTCCAATTAATCAATAGCTCCAATGAAATCCCAATCAAAGATCCAGCAACATTTTTATATATATATATAAACTGAGTTTAAAATGTATATGGAATTGTAAAAGAACTGGAATAGTCAAAACAATTTTGAAAAAAACAAAGTTGGAGGAATCATAATACCCAATTCTAATATGTACTATAAAGTTAATTATAATCATGTGGTCATTAGTGAAGTTTAGACATAATGATGGATGGATTTGAATATAGAGTCTAAAATTAGACTCTCACAAATGTGCCCAATTAATTTTGACAACCATCCAAAGGCAATTCACTGTAAAAATATATTCTTTTCAACAAATGGTATTGGAATAATTGGATACTCATATGCAAAGGAAGAACCTCAGCCTAAACCTCACAACTTGGACAAAACTTAACCCCAAATAGATTATATATCTCAATATAAAACATACAATTATAAAACTTTTAGAAGAAAACATGGAACAAAATCTTCAGTATCAAGACTAGGCAAAGTGTTCTTAGACATGGCACAAAAAGCACAATTCATAAAAGAAAAAATTGATAAATTGGACTTTATCAAAATTAAAACTTTTATTCTGAAAAAGATACTGTTAAAAAATTAAAAGACAAGCTATTGGCTAGGAGCAAACATTTGAAAATCACATACCCAACAAAGCACTTATCCAGAATATATAAAAATCTCCCAAAAATCAACCATAGAAAATCAAAAAACCCAATTTAAAAATAGGCAAGAGATTTAGACACTCCATCAAAAATAATAGGATGTCAAGTAAACATATGAAAAGATGTTCAAAATTATTTGCCATTAAATAAATGCAAATTAAAATCAGGGTGAAATAATACTACACACCTGTCAGGTTAGCTAATATAAAAATTACTGACAATACCAAGTGTTGAGTAGCATGCACAGCAACTAGAACTCATTTATTTCTGGTGGCAATGCAAAATGATGCAGATGACTCTGGAAAACAGTTTGGCAGTTTCTTATAAAGCTAAATATAGACTTGTCATATGATCTGGCAATCCCATTCCTAGATATTTGCCCTAGAGAAGTGAAAAGTTATGTTCACACAAAAATTTGTGTGAACATTTGTAACTGCTATACTTATACTTACCCCAAACTATAAAGAACCCAAATGTCCTTTGGTAAGGGAATGCAAACTGCAGTTCATTCATAAAATGAAGAACCACTTAGCAATGAAAAGGAACAAAGTATTGACACACAACAACTTGGATGAATCTCAAAGGTAGTATGCTAGGTAAAAAAAAAAAAAACAGTCTCAAAAGATTATATACTGTAATATTACATTTATCAAGAACATAAAACTAGAATCACAGAGAACAGATCAGTGGTTGTCAGGGGTTAGGAGTGAGGGGAGAGTGGGATCACAAAAGGATAGCACTAAGAAGTTGGGGGATGAGAGAATTGTGCTGTATTCTTATTGTGGCAGTGACCACATGCATCTATACATGTGTTAAAACTCAGAACTGTACACCCAACAATAACAGTCAGTTTTACTATATGTTAATTTTAAAAATATTTCATGTTAAAATACAAAAACATACTGAAGGATATCTCATTTTTGTTTCCTTTTCTGTAAAATAGGAGATTTAAACTTATTTTATAGGATGCAATCAAATGACAGGCAAAAGTATTTATATCAATATTGTTTCTGCATTGAGTCATCAGGCTTCCTCAGGCATAAAGTATGAGACAGATAAGTGCATGTATTTTAATTTTAAAAGATTTAATGAGAGACGCAGGCTCCCAAGAGACTTGTATTTCATTAAGCCCCATTCTTTAAGATGAGTTGCTTTCATAGACTGATTGCCAAAATCTTATTCCTCAATGTCTGTTGGTTTTAGCCCAGGTGCTTTTCTTCTCCTTTTGTTTTATTTCTATGTTATCCTTTGATTCACTTCAGCATGCCATGCTAACTCACAATGGTAACCCCACACTGATTTACAAATTGCAGAGCTTTTCAAGTCTTTATTTGAAAAAAGCCCAAATTTCAATTCTTAAAATCGAGTATATAACATCATTTGTCTATAGATCCAGTGACTGCACAAAAATGTACCAATATAGTAACTTTTTAGAAATTTCAGCTTTCCTCTAATACAGGCCACGAAAACTAACTTTTCTCCTTTTCCTGATACCTTCAGGCAGTATGGTCTTAGAGACTGTCTTAGTGAGTTGAGGCTGCTTTTAAAAAGTCCCATAGACTGAGTGGTTTATAAACAACAAAAATTTATTTCTCACAGTTGTAGAGGCTGCAAGCCCAAGCAGCCAAGCAAGCCAGGTGCCAGCTGCTCCCAAGAATCCACATCGGGCCATCAGCAAAATCCTGAGAATTCCTACCCTCACTCACACACACACAGAGACACACACACACATCTGAAAAGAAGCAAATTTTGTATATAAGCTTATCTTTTCCCTCTTCTGAGAGGGAAGGTGAAAAATAGGCAATAAAGAAAAACAGGAGAAGCAAACAACACGGACAATACTCTCTGCCAAAGAAATAAGGTCCCCGAGATGCTCAGGAATTGAAGCCCAATGTGAATCCAAGGTCAGGGGATGGAACACACCCAAACTAGGTGCCTTACATTAAAGAGAGCCTCAAAAGTGAAAACAGAGTCCAGCCACATGCATACACACATATGAGAGCACACACGTGCACACATACATGCATCCCCTATGCTCTCAGCCCACGGGTTTGGTACTGAGAGTGGATCTCCTAAAGTCCACTATCTTAAAGTAAGATACTCGCTGGCCAGAAGAGCAAAGACTATGGCCAACTATATGAGTGAAAGAGATAAAAAAATAAAGGGCAAGATAACAATGAAAAGAAACTATGGACAGTATAAAGAGAAGAAAATATAATATATAAATAATGAAGAACCTAATGAGGAAAAAAGCAAATAAGAAACAGAAGGAAAATTTTCAGAAGAGCTTTGAGTAATAGAACAAGTTAACGACCACCAAAGATGCTTCAAAGTAAATTTGTGAAGAAACACATTTGTGAATAGAAAGAAAATTCAGTCTTAGAAACTTTTATTGAACTACTTGTTGAAATTTTTAAAAGAACCAAAATAAAGGGCTCATATATAGAAAAAAAAATAACAAAATAAAAAACTTTTAAAAAGGGCTCATAATTGGAGAAGTTATGGTAAAGAGAGCTAGTGGTGAGTGCTTAAATATAATGAGACCAAAAAAATGTTACAGAAGTTACAAATCTTGATACTATAAAGAGTAGCAGTCTAGTACAAGGGTCAACAAACTTTTTCTGAAAAGAGCCAGATAGTAAATATTTTAGGCTTTGTGAGCCATATGGTCTCTGTCAAGGCTGTTTAATTTCACAACTGTAGCTCAAAAACAAGAATAGACAACATATAAACAAAAGGGCATGGCATGTTGCATATATAATACCAATACTAAAATGGTATTTATGAAAACAGGGCGATATTGTCTTTCTCAAGACCAGCTCAAAATAATAGACAATACGTGAACAAACGGACATGGGCAAATAGGCAAGTTATGATAAAACTTTATTCACAAAAACATACAGCAGGCCACACCTGACCTGCAGGTTTATGGTTTCCTAACCCTATAAGAGAGGGGAGGGAAAAGAAATGCGACATGGCAAAATCTCTGTCTTTATCGTAGTTATTCAAAAAGTACTACCTAAAATTGAAATATAGTGTTTCTTAAAACATATAAAATCCATTTCAAAATTTATTTAACACATTTTCTTTTAAAAAAGACTTTTTCCAGAAAATAGTATTTTGGGGATTAAGAATCCTCAGTATAAAATTCAATTATTTCCTGAGTTTTACCTAAGTTAATTTTCTCTCTCAGTTAAATTAAAATGACATTGAAAAAAAATTTTTTTTTACTTAAAAAAATTAGTCATGGATTATTTTCTATGCCACAGTATTAATAGCATTTCTTCACTGTTGCTCTTTGGCCCTTTTATAACCTCCCATATACCAAAAAACATGGGTATGATTGCATTTCTTTAAAATGGTCATTGAAAAATGTTCTTACCCATCAAGATTTCGTTTGGAACTGAAAAACTTTAAGGTATAAAATAAGTAACTGTATTACAATTAAGATCTGCCATATGAGGTTCCATCTACTCCAGAGTTGACCCTAACCTCACCCTCTCTGCTTTTTCTCCGAGTTCCCTACTGCTTTCATCGATGGTGCTAGATATATTTTTTAAATAAGCTACTATTTTTATTTTTTCAGCTTAGGCTCTTCGGTCAACTCAGGTCAACTATCCTGATACTGTGTGATCCCCTCTCAAATCACCTGACCGTAAAAACACATCCCTCCAAAGTCAAAGAACGTGTTTTTCTTTCTGAGTCATTTGGACAGGTATCTGACTCTTAAAGAATAATAACTATTGGAGTTTCAGGCATAGAAAGTGCTGCGGCAAGAAAATCTTTTTGTCGAGGTCCCTGTGTCTGTTGTCATTTCTGCTCCAGTTTTTCTCCCAGAGTTGGAAAAGAGATCAGATCGTCCGATCTCTGGAGGTAGAGGGCTGTCAACAGAACACAACCAAAATCCAAAGGGACTTCCCAGCTCTCTGAGAAAAGCAACAACTGGAGCTTTATCAGAAGTGCCAGCAACTCATAAATAACTCAGATATCTTTCACAAGGGAGATTAATTTTCAAAATGATAAATCTGTTGCCTGATACTGGTTCAAATATAAACACAAACCACCTGAACTCTTTACCAGATGCCATCTTTCAGTAAAATTTCTTTTTTAATACTTTAAAAATCTTACTACAATTCTATGCATAGTTAAGACACCTTAAGCAAGGTTGCCACTCATTAATTAAATGTAAGCCCATTTAAATTTTAATACTTTAATAACTTCTGCCCTGTCTTTGAGCATATATTTAGGCCTAAATATAATAATTTAGGCCTAAAAAGAAAATTTTTTCACCCAAATAATCCACATTATGCTTCACAAGTAATTTCATCTGATTAACCATCCATTTTCTGAAATTTACTATCACAGTAATGAAACTAGTTTATTCCAAAAATGGAAAAGGAAAATGAGGTCCCTTATACTCTATCAATTATATCAATTTTCTTCTGATCTCAGCATGGTTCTTAGCCTGTGTCATCTTGGTGTCATGGTAAACTGTTAGATAATTTTTGTGGAATATTTTACTCAAAGTCCATTCAAACATTTAAAAATAATTTTCTCTTGAAGAGAAAAATCTATTCTGGACTTCGGATAAGATAATTCTCCAGCACTCCTTAAATAGTAAGGTGCGTCATCAAACCCAAAGCGCCACACACTCAGAGTCCCTACAGAAATAGTCATTTTGTTTGTTCAGCTGCACATAAGCCCACATATCTTAGCCCCATGCATACTTGGTACATTTGGTAATTGCTTGAGTTGCTTATCTTTCTTTAGCATATTCTTTAATAATCCTAAGTAAGAAATTTCCACTGCTCTAAAAATTTATTCTCATTTTGCTTATAGTTAATGGGTCTTGTGGTTTGAGATTCTTTTGCCTACTCTTACTCATAGAAGGCAGGTTATCATTTCTCCACAAAATTCCATTGAAAGAGTTTAGATAAGAGATGAGATCATATTGGAGGTGTAGGAATCACTGGGCATGTGCATCCGCCAGTGTAAGCATTGTGGTAACACCACAGGTGGTGTGAGTCAGAACAGCTGGGTGGACAGAACCTGTTGCTTTGCTCCACTATTGTCTTGGTTCCTCTCGATCAGTGATAAGAAGAATGAGTGAGTAAGGGCTGTGGTGATTTTGTATTGATATACCCAAAATATTGGTAGATGCTTTCTGGAACCTAAGGAAAAAGAGATGTACCACCATATGATTTTTAATCAAGTTTCAACTCGTATTTCCAGGAAGACAAGGAGGAGGTTGTTGTATTTGTTCCTTTCTTTTTTCTTTCATTTCTTCTTCTTCTTCTTCTTCTTCTTCCTCCTCCTCCTCCTCCCCCTCCTCCTCCTCCTCCTCCTCCTCCTCCTCCTCCTCCTCCTCCTCTTCCTCCTCCTCCTCCTCCTCCTCCTCTTCTTCTTCTTCTTCTTCTTCTTCTTCTTCTTCTTCTTCTTCTTCTTCTTCTTCTTCTTCCACGAATAAGAAAGGAAAACAAAAAGGAAAGAAGGTACTTAAACACAATATCTGAGATATAAATTCAATTCTGGAAGGATATTTTTAGACTTATCGGTTAAATATAGAGATAGTTTATTGGCTGAAGCTGTTATTTTCCCACATGGCAGGGTTTTAAGAAAAGTTGAGTAGTCATTAGAAAACAGCTATTTACTTTGGACTCACAAATAATTACTTTTCAAAAAAATCACGGACCCAGAAACCCCCATCTGTCTCCTTCGTTAGTATTGAGAGGCTATCTAATATTATGGTTATAAGCACAGACTCTAGAGCCGGACTCTGGGCTCAAATCCCAGCTCTTCCATTTATGAGCTTGGTCAAATTAATCAACGATTTTGTGACTCGGTTTCCACCCCTGTAAAGGGATATTCATAGTATCTATCTTAAAAGATTGGTGTAAAAATTAAATGTGTTAGTTTAATGTGCTTAGCACACAGTGGGCACTACATGTAATTGCTGCTGTTATTTTCAATACACATCTCACACTTCACTTCTTACCAGGATGACATGTTTTATTTAAATTTGACTTTTTAAATGTCTTCATAGATATGAAACTACCATAAAAAGGCAGAAAAGCAGAGACATAACTATTAAATTCTATTATTCCTTATTATTCACTCATTTTATATATCATTCATACATTAATTATTTGGTGCCTATTATGGACCCTGTAAACTGTGGGACCCTGAAGACACAAAGATAAAGAAAATATAATCTTCAGGGAGGAAAAGAGAGTCATGAACACAACATGTGCAAATCAGTGTCACAGGTCTTACTGTTGAAAACCGAGCAGTGTACAGTGGAGGCCCCAGTGAGGGAGAGATAAATTCTAATCTAGAGAAAGGTTCGAGAAAGCTCTCCTGAAGGGGGGATGCCCAAGCTGAGTACAGAAAGATGAGCGAGGTTCCCCTGGGGTCTAGACTGGTTTGAAGACAGACTGCCATAGGTAAAAGTGGATGTGAGTACAACCACAGCAGGACACACAGAGGTCTTCCAGCAACTTTGGACAACACCGACACAGATTCTCATGCATGCTAGATAAAACAGCATAAGGAAAAGTAGCCAAGCTTGAAAGAAGGAAAAGGAAAGAAACCCACAGGTTGAAGAAATGAAGAAGGAAATTAAATACAAAGTAGTAAATGGAATGGAAGCAGCAGCCTCCCAAGGGGCTGTCTGCCCTCCTTAGCAATAGGGCTGAGTTTTAATGTCCAGGGAGGAAGAGGATGAGGACACTGGCCGATGTGAGGCAGAGAACTGGAACTGAATCCTCTGCACTTAGCCAGGCCCGTATGTGAAAAGGGAACCAGAAGCATCCCACCCACCAGCCTAGAAAAGTAGCAAGGAAGCTCACTATCTGCCTGGGACTCTAGGTGGGAAAACAAAATTGGAAACCCCAAACCTAAGGCACAATTTATATTATCCCCATGGTATCAAAATCCCAAGCTAAGACAGTACGACAGTGTCGTCTAGGATGGATGAAGCCATGAAGAAACTGGCAAAAGTTTCTTTTCTTGCTGAAGATTATCTCACAATAAAATAAGTAAATAAAAATAAAACATGCACACACAGGCACAGTAGGAAACAACCCACCACCATGAGAGTTACTAAATATAACAAATGGAAAGTTTGTGTCACAAACTAGATATAATAGATCTCAGCGAACTATCAAATAAGTATGGTTTAAATAATCAAGGAGATAAACAATAAAAGGATAGGACAATGATAAGAAAAGACAGAACAGATGTTAATGCATTGTAGTCCATTTGGATCATTTCTAGTGGGGTGGGAAGTGCATGGGGGGGTGGAATTCTGTGTATTGGTGGGACTGAGAAAAGGATGGAGAAGACGCATCAAGAAATAAGTCATGAAAAGTAGGCACGACTGAGTTATGTACAGTCTTGGCTGCTATCCTAAAAAGTTTAACGTTATCCCTTAGCTAAGGGAAGGTTTTGAAAATTCTAATTAAAAAAGTAATGAGCAGATTTGTTTTAGAATATTCTCTTTGGCAGGAATTGGAGAATGATTGAGAGGAAACAAGAATGGAGGAATGGAGACCACCAGGAAGATTTTTATGGCAGACCAGATGCCTTTAGTTCCAAGCTGCACTTATAAGTCTGAGAAACATTCAAGTGCCCTTAGAATTCTGAACTTGGGTTTCCCTTCAAATGCCAGCAAAATTCCAAAGCTACAGAACTACTCCCAACGTTATAGTTAGGGGATATTTAACACACATGGAGCATTTGTACTATCAGATGGTGCAGTTGTTGGGCATACAGACACGGATAATACACAGGCTCAGTGTTTTATGTCCTCTGAGTTATCACAAACTAGCAGGAGAATCAGACATGTAAATATATAATCATTACACAACGTGCTGTGGGTAAGAGAATGTGAACAGAGCACTGGGGAGCCTGGAGGAAGTGGCTGTTAAAAAAGGCATCCTAGGTGTTGACAAAGTGGGGTGTTGACAAAGACATTTGAATTGAATCTTGAAGAGTGACAATGTTTGAGGACGTAGGAGGAATTCTATAACTGCAGAAGCTCATAAATGTGACATCAATATGATGTAATTTCAGGAAAATCTCCCCATAAACCACATATTAGTGATAAGCTATCATGTGAGTCATCATGTGTTGTAAGAAAGAATATAACTCGATCCTCAGGGAGCTTTTAATGTAATAATCATTCTTTATTTTGGGATATCACGATAACTTCACAGGCATTGCACACATTCTCTTCTTTTATCCCCATGGTAAATCTGCAAGTTTGGTCTTATTCTATCCACCTTGAGAGGAAGAAATTCATTATAGAAAAGTAATTAAAAACAAGACTAACTCACAAGAAATAACAGACATGCAAGGCCAAGAAGTGTGTTTAACAGTGATGGTAGGTCCAAAGTTAATCCCTCTGACAGGGGAATTCCCAACTGTTCTGATCAGTTTCTTCTGGGCCAGAACACCATGTTTTTCTCTCATGTTTCCTGCCCTGACAAGGTAACCCCACCTTCTGCTCAGGGGACAAATAAAGGAACAGTACTTTGGGATGATGGGTTGTCCATGCACAATGAGTTGCTGAGAGGGAGTTGGTCTCAAGCACAATGTGGTGTTGACTCCCTCTACATCTGATCCTTCCTTCCACTGCCTGATTCTACTCTGAAAATTCCATTGCCTCCACACCTTCCTCTCATATCCCAATCACCCTCCTGCCTTCTTTCCCTCATGATCTCAGCCCCAGACTTAGGTTGTCTTCACCAACAGGCATCTGAAAATGCTTAGGTAGCTGTTTGAATAGAGTCTGGTGGTGCCTCTAGGTTCAAGTGAAGGCAAGACCCAAAAGGAAAAGGAAATACACAGAAATCAGATTAACAGTCACGATAATCCTGCCATATGTGCTGTAGCCTAAAGAAGCAACTGGAGGTCAGAGAAGAGCAGCTAATTTAAACTTAGAAAGTGTTCCAAGGCCAGAGTGGGCTGGGATAGAAAAGATGCATTTGGAAAGGAGATAAAAGCTTATAAATTTGAGGACTGGTTGAGACCTTAGAGATCTTGGGATCTGTCCTCCTAACACCCCCACATCCTAGTGGGAAGAACCAGATAAGCAAAGATCCAGCTTGGACCACATGGAGAACCCTGAGGAGATAGACCTATCAGAGGAAGTTATTACTATAAAGAAATGGTGGGAAAACAGGTCTTGACTCAGGAAGACTCAAGATAAATATAAATCTGTGAATAATGAGCACTTCCTTTGACAGGCATAGCATTTTATTACTTACATAATTCTTGTCCATTAAGGAATTCATCCTCTTGATGACCTAGGAGAGCAGATTGTTCTTTAAAATGTACTCTTTTGTTACATTTTATTAATTGTTATTAATAAATTGTTACAATTTATTAATTGTATCTTTATCAATTGTATCTGATATTAATTGTATCTTCCCACTCACAAGTATGTTACTGAAACTGAAATTGCTTTCTCATAGTGAGGAAGCTACCTCTTAGTAGTAAATTATGCATCTTTCGATTAAACATCAAATCTTTAGGCCACAAGCAAACTACTGAGAAGATTACACCATAATACACTATCATTCAAATATATAAAAATACTTTGCGTTCTGCCACACACAAATAAATTCCAGGTGTGGAATTAAGCTAGTAAACCACTCTTAGTTTAGTGCAGGGGCTGGAAAACTGGAGCTCTAAGACCAAATCTGTGTGCCATCTGTTTTTGTAAATAAAGTTTCATTGGAACACAGCCCACACCCACTTACATATCGCCTATGGCTGCTGTCCCGCTACAACTGCAGAGCTGAGTAGTTGTGAAAGAGACCAGATGGCCGACAAAGCACAAAATATTCACTCTTTGGCCCTTTACTAAAATAGTTTGCCCATTCCTGGTTAGTGTTAGTTTTCTTCCCTGCAAAATGTGATTAGAAATATATCCCGATCTTACCTATTTCCGTCTATTCAGTAAACATTTACTGAGCACTTATATCGTAGGCACAGAAGCAGGCACTTCAGGAGAGAAGTACAAAGATGACTGAGACATGGCTCCTGCCAAGAACACTTTAAGGACTGAGAAAGAGGTAACCTGGATGATTTCAGGTATATTCTAAGTACTGAGATAGAGAGATGCATTGACACTATGAGGGGAAAATAGGAGGAGAATTTCCCAGAAAGCTGTAAGAGGGATTATGGAGAGATGAGACCAAAGCCAAGTGATAAAAGATGAGTAGTAATTTTTATGTTGCATAACCTAACAATACTGTATTGTATACTTTAAAATTTACCAAGAGGGTAGATTTTATATAAGGATCCTTATCACCGAAAATATAACAACAATAATAATAAATAAAGAGGGTGAGAGGAAACTTCAGGAGGCATGGATAGGTTTATGGCATAGATTGCCAGATGGTTTCATGGGTATATGCTTATCTCCAAACTTACCAAGTTGTACATATTAATTATGCACAGCTTTTGTATGGAAATAATTTCTCAAGTGCGTTAAAAAATGAGTAGGGGTTAACCAACGAAGGTGCTAAAAGGAAACTGGGAGGATTTAAGAGCCTATTTTGGCAGCCAAAAGCCAAAATTTGACTCCTCCTTCTCTTTGCATTTCTATTCTAACAATCTTTACTGAGTTCGTAGATGCCTCGCGCTGGAAGAGGGTAGGAGGAGTGTCTTGTACATTACATGGTTTGCATAGTTTACTTCATGATGAGAACTTGTTACGTTTAAAGACTAATGAAGAAGGAATGAAAATCTTTAATATTAAACTTATGTAAAATGAACCTTTAGTCATCATGAACTAGTCATTTTTTTTAAAAGCCACTTAGAACCTACTGATAAATAATTCCACTTGCAAAGAATAGACACATCATGTATTAAATCTGTACAATATCTGCTATATAACAGGGTGCTTCTGTTATCTCTTTATTTGGCTGAGCCCCCAAAACAAATTCAGCAGGTGTCAAATAACCTCCCAGGAGGAATCCTTTGTAAACTTGTCCACATGGTGTGAACTGCAGAGAACAAAGAAGGTCCTAAAGCTCCCAAAGCATCTCTTCCACCAGCTGCCATAGTGTCTTAGATTCCAGTCATTAGAGACACTCCTGTGGATTAATACAGTTGATTTCCAAAAGCCATTTACCTGTCAGGTGTGTACATTTGGTACCTGAGAGGTATCGGTTGAATGTCTTTTTTTTTTTTCTCCACCAAGAACACTAGCAGGAATTACTTTTTTCTGAGTAGCAAATAGAAAATAAAGCCCAAGGGACTAGGACCAAAGACACACAGATTCTTGCCAGGGTTTAGATTCAGAGCCTGAGACACTGCACCAGAATATTTAAGTGGTCTGTGCATTAGAGAAAGAGGACCAGGGAATAAATAAGAGGCATAAACACCGGGGGCTCTGTCTTCCCACGTCAGGTATCTCTGAATCTTTGCGTGTGTGTGGAGGCGTGTCCGCGTCTCTAGGTTCCGCTGGGGCAAAGGATGCAGAGGAGGGGGATGGGTATTACCAAAAACAAAAAAGCATGGGTGGACAGAGTTTATCGGAGATCAACTTCCCCACATTTCAGTTCCTACGTACCCATTTTTAAAAATAATCTTAATTCTACAATTAAAGGGTAAATAGATCCTAAAACCTGTGAAGGTAGTTTCACCTAATAGTGTACATTGTGGACTCTTCTGAGGTGATTTATAATTAACAGGAGATGATTGGTATTTTTCCAGTTTGGTGTCATCCCCTGAGAGTTAGGAAAGGTAATTTTTTTAATGTATTTATATGCCTTGTTCTTTATAAATCTTGTACCTCATAAATTTGAGATTGCTTCAACCTGAGACCAATTAATTTTCTCAGTTTGATGGGAGTTACCCTAGTGTGCCATGTTTCAAGTCCTGAAGAGAGATACTAGAATATCTGTGCATAATTGGCCAAGAGGTGACTCGAAACTCATCCTCTCCCACCTTCCTTCAGCTTCTGTTCAGAAGGAACAAAAAGATTAATAGGATTTTTTTTTTTTTTTTGTATGTTTGGCCTACCTCTCTCTGGGAGAATAGGAGGAATCCCTCTCTCCCATTTTCACATTGTCTTACTTTGGACTGCTATACAAAAGTATTATAGGCTGGGTGGCTTAAGCAACAGAAATTTATTTCTCACAGTTCTGGAGGTTGGGAAGTCCAGGATCAAGGGGCTGAATCAATTCCTGGTGAGAGCCCTCTTCCCGACGAAGCCCTCCACGGTGGAGAGATAGAGGATGCAAGCTCCCTCAGGTTTCTTCTCATAAGAGCACTAATCCCATCATGAGGGCTCCACCTAATTACCTAATTATCTCCCAAAGACTCCACCTCCTAATATCATCACATTCGGGATTAGGATTTCAGCATACGAATTTGGGGGAGAACACACACATTCAGTCCAAAGCACACGTCAAATAAGAGTCTCCAGAAAAACCACTTGTAGAGCCTAGGGTATCTAGCAGGAAGGGAGTAAGACAGCTCCCCCACTACTCTGCCCTCCTGCTGTGCCCCCAACCCCCACCAGCCAGCTGGATGCCAGCGCTATGGGAGCAACTTCTAGGTGCCAGCAATAGCACAGGTCCTGAGTGGAGGCTCTTGGGAAAACTGCACTAGAGTTTCCCGGATTTATGGAGACACAAGACAGGTGCCTGACTCACCTGGCAAAATCTAATGATAGGCTTGCTAGAGCCTCCTCTTAAGCAATGTGAAGAGAGACTCTGCCTGAAGCCAACTGCTGAGTGTTCTGTGGGTTAAAGGAACACTATGGAAAGTAGCCATCTCGAGAAGTTTTGAAAGGACCACATGGAAGAAGTCTGCCTGCAAGAGCAAAGCAAGACCTATAGAGCAGAGGCTGTGGGAGGTGCCCCATCAGACCAGGTTGCTAAGCAGGGCTCATAAGCTGTCATGGGGCACGCAGCTTACTTCACAACGAGAAGGTCTTTGATACTCAAAACCAGAGAATGACGCAGTGTGGAGGCCCTTTTTGGGCCTTGTCACCAACTACTCCAAGAGAGAAAATGTTGGAGGTGCATCTGGGCATGTTCCCCACCCCCCATCCCCCAGAGGCGTGGAAACACCCAATTGCAACAGTGCCAGCCAACTAAGACTTCGCTATGACTCTAATCCTCCCCATCCTCCTGCATCCTACC
>VSMD01026099.1:0-83324 GCA_008750895.1 Mirza zaza
ACCAAATATAAATAAATCTTATACATAGTTTTTATTTTTTTAAATGAAAGCATTTTAGATTTAGGCTACCATGAAAACATGAAGAAAAAAAAAGATATGATATGTTAAAAACTGTCCAAGGTTATTGATTAAATACTTAATATATGTATAATTTAGTTTATTTTAATGTTATTTTCATTTTACAATCAATTGTAAATGCAAGATTGATTTTTCAATACTCTATATAAAGATAAGTATAGAATAGTTATGATATTAGAAGTTAATAGAGTCCATTTTCTAATATGTCTTATATTTGCCAATGCAACTTCATTTGTTGTTTAGCTAACTTCTTGTGATAGAGCAGATTTAGCTTTAATTTATAAATATTTTCTATTTTAGTCATCACACACAAATACCATCCACAGCATTCATTTTGGTATCAATAAAGGTACAGTTTTAAACTGTCGAACCTGTACTAACTTTCTGTTAATATCAGAGTTATTCACTGTAAGTAAGACACAGTAGGGGAAATGATGATGTTAAATGCTTATGAACCAATTATGTGTTTTCTTTTCCTGTCAATCTCTTAGTCTTTCATACCAACTAAACTGTTCTTGAGGAGGCAGATGTAGGGAAGGAATTAGCCTTCAATTACACTTGTCACTAATTAATGCATATTTAACTGAATAATCTACCCCTGCTTTTCTTTTTCCTGGCACTGGATCCATTGGTATATTGGTTAAAAGAAAGGCTTTTATGAAAATATTCTGTTTCTTACAAAAAAAACCCACATACACATAAATTATATGTACACATATATATATAATGATACACATATATCATTGCTTGATTTGAACATTAAAATCCAATAGGAAATAGTACTGATTTTGTTATGTAGTTACTGGCATCTGTTTTATCAAATAATTCTTAGAAACTTTTTGAGAAGTGGCAAATCTCAAAAACTTTTTGAGAAGTGGCAAATCTCAAAAAGTTTTTTCTCTGATTTTTCCTGGATATATAAAAGCACAATGTTTCATGGTATAAAATAGATATTTAGGGGTGTGTGTGTGTGTGTGTGTGTGTGTGTGTGTTAAGAATATCTTACTAGCTATTATTATATTTTGCCAAAGAATACTTCATTCAATCCTAAGGTTATCTTGAAGATCAAACTCACATAGGTTATCCCAAGACCGTTTTCAGTTCTTTTTTTCTTGGTGAACTTAAGATACTATATATTCTACACAGAGAAGCCAAAGGGAATTCAGGCTGGATCTGGCTTGTTGTTTTGAAGGTCCAGAGGCTCACCTTTGACAATGCTCAGGGACATCAAACCCTCTAAAGATGGATCAAAATGCCCATGAACTTGAGTAGATAGCACAGTTCTAAATGATTAATTCAACATGAGATGATGTTACAGTAGCTGAAAATATTTAAAATCTACATAATCTTTATATACCCTTCCCACAGGATGGTTGAACATTCTCGAAGGTGTCTTCTTAGAGAATGGTTTCCCTTTGCTGAGCGAAGACCTCACTCCAATGACAACAATATATGCTTCTACCACATGACTCCAACACATTAAGCACTTTGAGTGAAGTAAAAGTGGGACACAGATTGGAGATAGACAATTTAGATTTTTCTCTCCTGAGAATGTGAATTAAGGATACCACAAAAAAACATAAAACTGCCTACTACCTGATAATGCTTGGACCTAACACTTGAAAATGTGTATCTTGTTCAGTGGTGAAGTCCATTGAAAATCTAAGAAAGTTGGTTTGCATAAAGAAAGAACAAAACAATGCACAAGAAAATGAGATATGCATTAACAATGCGTCTACTGAAGGAAAGTATGGAAATAGCAGTTTTGATTCCTAATGGATTTCAGATTCCTAAAAGCAGTCCTTCCTACAACTCATCTGTAGATTCTGTCCTTGAGTTCTGAGAGATATTTCAGCTTGCTACTAATAAATGTTCTTAAAACAAAACAAACAAACAAAAAACCCCAAACCCCAGCTTAGTGTTTAATTGCAACCCAAAAATATCTCTTCATAAAATATTAAGCTATCCAAGGATTAAAGCAATCTTTTTGGTTTCCCATAGAAAAAACTTTCAAAAGAAACAGGTACAGGTTGAGTATCCTTGATATGGAAATCCAAAATGCTCCAAAATCTGAAATGTTTTGAATGCTGGCATGATGCCTAAAGAAAATGCTCACTGGAACATTTCATATTTCAGATATTTGGGTTTGGGATGCTCAACTGGGTACATATAATGCAAATATTCCAAAATCCTACCCCAAAAATCTAAAATCTGAAATACTTCAGGCTCCAGCATTTCAGATAAGGGATATTCAACCTGTATACTCAAAGTTCATATTATTAGCATTTAACTTTAATGTAGGTAAACCTACATGCTATTAGGACACTTCTTGCATGGTATTAGGAAAAGGCAAGGAGGCCACACATCTGATGCATTCATTCCCTACAGAGATATGATTTTAAAGCAACAGTCCCCAAACTTTTTGGAACCAGGGACTAGTTTCATGGAAGACAATTTTTATATGGCAGGGGCCTGGGGTGTTGAGGGTGGGGGAAGTAAAGGTCGTGGGGAGTATGTGTCAGAGCTCTGGCCCAGTCCCTAATAGGCCAGGGCCTGGGCCTTGGGGATTGCAGTTCTAAAGGATAATGGATGAAAAAGAAACAGAGGAGGATTTACAAGTAGAATGAGGCTTAGCTCAGACACTTACCAGCTGTGTGGCCTTGGGTTAACTAGTCAAAGGCTCAGTAAACTCAACTGCTTATTATTAGAGAGATTAAATGAGAAAATGTACATGAATACACTTTGCAGAGCAGTTGGAAAATAGTAAAAGCTCCATATGTAGTAAATTGCTATTATTACTTACTAAAATATCTTTTCTTTTAGAATATTTAGGACACTGACAGTTTGCCTTTGAGACCATCCTTTATTTAGGCTTCCGAATGAAGATCTGTTTTTGCTTCATGTAGGCTAATAGAGTCTAAAACACATCCAGGTAATCTTGACCAATGAGCTGTTTTACTTGCCTCACGCATCTTTGCAACTCTGTTATGACAGAACGTGTTGTTTTGAAATCTAAACTTCAAAGGAAAATCTATTTTCTCTCATCACATTCTCTTTACATAACTTCAAAATCTCTCTCAAGCATTTGTCACTAACACTTGCTAACAGAGGATTAAAATCAGGAAGAAGCACAGCTGTACAAAGGTGATTACAATAATTTACAACTTAGGATTCATTTTTTTAAACCTTGGAACTGAAAAGCCATGGAATTGTCACCCTTTAAGGGCAGGATTGTTATTTGTGTGTCTTCATGCCTCACAACATCTAGTGCAATGTCTTGCACAATTTTGACACCCAGTCAATGCTTCTCACATAAATGAATTTTAAAAAGATAGAGTCAAAATTCATTTTGAGATTTTGTGATATCACATTTTGAGGTAGATAAAAGTTTCAAAAGAATAAAGTAATTTATTTATAGATTCATACTTAGATGAAATTATTTTATAAGGACAATATTATTTATGAAGATACAGTAACTGTTACAAGACAAATAAAGTTATTTGAACTCTTTATGCATTCACAATATTTGTCCTTTATAATGGTAATGCTACTGATGATGATAATAGCAACAACTTATATATAATATGTCCATTCTACAAAGTTCTCCATATACATAAAACCATTTAATCTTGATATATTTGGATTTATATTGTAAGTCATTGTTTTCCCATGTGAAAACATGGTTAAGAGCAAATAACGCTTTCAGAAATGCCTTAGAGTTTTCACTTTCATCAGGGTAGCACACAAGATATTCTAAAGGATCCTTCTACTACAAAACAAATAGATCTTCCACATTACAAATTTTTTATTAAATTTCTGAGTTCCTAGAAAGGATGGTATCTCCAGAGAGCCAGCTCACCACCATGGGAGGCTAAGGAAACTAAAACCTGGGTATGCAGTAATAATCACCTACAAAGTGTGAAATTGAATGGAGAGTAAATACCACTGTGAGCTCTGTCATCTGGAAAATGAACCGTGGACAGCAGTTGGCAAACTCAGACTAAGACTCCTGGATTAAAATTAAAATTGCCTCTAGGTCTTGACTGAAACATACAAATTACTCCAGGAAAACTATAACCTCAATTTATACTTTCTACTGAATGTTATAATATCAACAAAATAGGAATTCACAATCAAGTGTTTAAAACCCAAACACATATACACCAAGGGGAAACTAACCAAGAGTGAGAGTCAACAGGAAAAACAATTACTTGGGTATTGGAGTTATTAAATACAGAATACATTATATAAGTAGGAATGAAATGTTTAAATAAATAAAAGGTGGAATGACAGTAAAAGTAAAGAACTATCAACAATGACGGTTATGAACTGTATGATGAACATATAGAACTTTTATAAAAGCAAACTGTCATTGTTTAAATCAAAAGATTAGTTAATCTTTTAGTTAAGAGAATAGACACAGATGAAGAATAATCTGTGAAATTAAGATATTACTCATACTGCATCACAATTAAAACTAGAGCTAAATTTTTATATGTATCTAGAGTGAAAAAAAGAGATGGTTTTCAAAACAGAAAATAGCTGATAACTTAGAATTTGAATATAGAAAATTATCATTCAAGAACAAAGGACTAATCAAGACCTGCTTCTAATTTCTTTTTAAAAAGACCGAGGAAGCATACTACTTAATTAAAGGAAACTAAGATACAAAAAAATTTTAAAATAACTGTTTTCATTAAAATTTGTATAAATATCTTTCAAGATATTGGCATTTATTTCATAAAATTTTGTAACTATTTACTAAAAAACATCTTTAAAATCAGGAATAAAAATTTCTTAACATGACAAAAACTAAGTCATATATATAGAAACACCATTCTTTGTGAGAAAATATTATATAAAAAGGATTCCTATTTAATATTAGAGAAAGACAATTATGTCTACTACCTTTGAATAATATACTGAAGTCCTAGACCAAAACCAGATGAACAAAAACAAAATAGGGTTTAGAATGCAGAAATATAGCTATCATTATATTATTCACAGATGCTATGATGATCTGATAAATGTTTGTAAAGTTGTCTGGTTATTATATTGCATTTCTAGACTTTCAGCAAATTTTGAGAAAACAAAAATAAAAATAATTAACAATAAGAAGAAAAAACAAACCTTATTAAGATATTAAATGATAAACCTAAAAATGTCATATAAGCCTGAATTAAGAAAGTTAGAAAATTTTTCTTGAAATACATAAAATGTAAAGACAAAACATGTTTATGTGTATAAATAAATATATATTATACATGTAAAAAATGTATACTGTCATAGAAATATGAATCTACCCCAAAACTGATCTCAGATTCAACAAGCCTTTAATCAGAATCTCAACATGTTTTTGTAATGAACTGCACAAGCTGATAGCAAAATTTATATGTAAGAATGGATACAGTCCTGGATAGATAAATAAAAGTGGAGAGATCTGTTTACCAGATACCAAGATTATCATACACATTTCTAAATTGTTCAGGTGTGTTTTATCGGTGCAAGTATATACAAATTGATGAATGGGACAGATTATAGAGCTGTGACAAAAAAAGCCACTATGTTTAGAAATTCATAAATGACAGAAGTAGAGAGTAGGTCAATAATGAAAGAACATACTTTCTAAAAATTTGTATTTGATAATTGATTATCTATATTCTTAAAAAAGCAATTAGCCCTTTCTTCACATTGTAAACAAACAAAATCAATGCCAGATGAAGTAAAGAGTTTGATATTCAAGAGTTTAAAATGCAAGTCAAACTTTAAAAATTTTAGAACCTATCTAGGAAAATATTTTTATGATTTAAGGGTTTCTAGGTATATCTTAAGGAAGCACAAAGAATTGTGAGAAAATGGACAAATTTAATTATGCCATATATGATATTTTATTACAAGAAAGTTTCAATAAAGTAAAAAAGCAAGGCAGAAATTGAGAAAAAAATATTTGCAACTTACATAAGCAAAAATAAAAATGTGAATACATAAGAAAAAATAAAATAAAAATGTGAATACATAAGAAAATATAAATATCCTGGTAGAAAACTGAACAAAAAATTGGGGGGAATTTATAAAAAAGGAAACACTAAAAGTTCATAAATGTATTAAAAATTGATCAAAACTAAGCAATAGTTTTATACCAACTAGATTGAAAAAATAAGTTTCATAATATCAACTGGTGATGTGGATCAAAATAAAATCTCACGCATCATGTGTGAAAGTATGAATTGATTTAGCAACTAAGGAAAACAATCTTATAAATTATAAGTTAACATACCAAACACAACAAATCCCTAACATTGATACTAATATCTATAAACAATAAAATGTGTAAATAATCTGTGATATAATCAAAAATACAAAATTATTCTGTAGTCCAATAAACTGCAGGTAAACATCGAATAGGAGGATCTTAGAAATATGAACAGTGAAGAAAAAGCTACAAAGGCTATACACTTTTTATAGTCTTCAAAACAAATGCAAAATTTAATGCTATCATTTTTAAGATTATAAACATATGTGATTGATCTCTTTTTGTAAAATGGAAAATGATGAATACAAGATTCATGATAGTGGCTACTTCAAGGGGTGAAGGAGCATAATGGGATAACAAAGGAGACATGAGTATGTTAAATAAGTTATAATTCTTAAACTTATTAGTGGAATTAGAGTTATCCAACTTAGTATATAATGCTTTATATCATTGCATACATGAAATATTACATAGTAAATTGTTAAACCAGAAAATATCATGTTAAGACAAATAATATGATGTCGAACTCTCTAAAACTATTCTATCATAGTGTAAAAAGTGTCGTAATTGCAGTAAAGTAGTAACTCTACAGTAAATAGAGAATTACAATTGAGGTTATTAACTCTTCTCTGTGCCATTAAAATTTTCCCCATTTAAAAAAAGACAGATATATCTCCTATTTAATAATTATCAGGGTAAATTTGTTTCAAATTTTATTTTGCTAAACTTTGATAAATATCAAAATAAAATTTTCCGTGAAAAAATACAAAAGGTGGCCACACCTTTCTATTGCTCTTTCTCCACACCAGCCTCCTAATATTAATGCAAAATGTGTACAAAGTACTAGCACACTTATATTTTATAGTATGTTTTATTCAAAAGCTGAGAAGCGCAGGATGTTATTAATGCACATAAAGTTTGATTTTATGCAGATAAATGCCAGTTTAAATGTAGATCATTATTTTAAGCTGCATATACATGAATAGTTAATCTATTATTTTAAAAACATAAGAAATAGTTTTATTAAAAACAAGAAATACAGTATTTTATGAATAACCATACATTCCAATATTCTGGGACAGTCTCACTTTATTCCACTGTCCTGGATTAATTATTGCATCCTTATTTGAATAACAAATAATATGCTTATGATTTGAACATTTATTGAAAAGCAGCAACATTTTTGGACACTTTTAAAAAAGAAAAATATGTAAAAGTCATGGCCTATTAAGCCTAATTTTTCATGCTAGTTATATATTTACTCAAACTAATGGAATGTTAAAGGGGATTTTTAAAAGTCTAAAAATATTTAGCATATTTATATGCTTTTTTTTAAAAAAACTGTATAAATATACATTTGCATGTGTAGCAAATGCATTTGCACTTGAGTACCTCACACTGGCTCCATCACTAACTGCTGGTGTGGATGTAGCTTTTTATCTTAGCCTTTTCAAGATTACATTTCTGCATTTGTATACAGGGAGTTTGAATTAAATGACTTTTATTGGGCTTTGTGGATCTAAATTTTGAGAATTCGAAATCATCAAGTATAATGCATAGTTAAAGCCTATGTGTCCATCATAGATAATCAATATATACTTAATTCTCAATTCCACATTTTCTAAGGTATTCTTTCATATAACAAGACGATTAAAGTAGTTCCCAATAAAGTTATGTCATTCTGAATTTTAGTCATTGAGATAAAAAAATGAAAGATAGGAATCTCAGCATCAGGTAAAAGGAAATTATTTTCCTCTGAACCATTGCAGCTGTTCCTCTGCCCTTAAAGTAAAACCACAGTGTGTCTGTCCTCTCACCTGGCCACCTATGAACAATTCAGAGTTATTTTCATTGTAAGAGATTTGTCATACTGATACTATGAAGAGATAGAAAAGGGAATGATTGCCTTATTGCTGCTGCCCCTCAAACATCTTGATTTTTGCTTTAGTAGCTTCAATGTGGCTGAAATACCTCCCAAAGGCACTGAAGGACCTTCGCTTCAGCAAGTCAACATTCAGTGCTTTGCGGCATGCTGTTTTGTTCTGCCCCAGAGGAAGTCAAGGTCAAGCCAGGTTATTGGAATGTGTTGTTTCTGCAAGGACTTCTATTGCTATAGAAAAGGAAGAGCTTTATTCCCAAATTTGAGCATTTCCTAATAATTTAAACTACCATTAAGTGACCTGACACTTGAGAAAAGAATTACTTTTTGATATTTGGGTGCAAATATTCACATATGGGAAAAAAGTGCTTAAAAGTTATTTTTAAAATAGGAAATACCAGTAAGGCAATACATGATACGATCGCTTTAAATATCTTCCCTGGGAATTTTTTTGTGCTGTGTACTCCAGTCTAATTGTACTCTATGTTGTTATTTTAACCTTTTTGAGGATTGGTCTCTTGGAACAAGGAAAGAACATACAATTTGCTACTACAGAGTTTCAAACTCCAAAAATGACTGACCCAAGAAAAACACATAAATATGTCTAGCTAATTATAAAACTGTCTGGTTTTGACATTTCCCATTCAAAGCCATGATTTGCATACAATTAAATTGTGAGTTTTATCTTAACTATGTGCCAGACTCTGGATAAGAGAATCAAATGTATTGTCTGAACTGATGTGGTTTTTGTAAATCTCCCTCTGGTCAACTTCACATGTCCTTCCTTCCCTTCCTTCTTCCATGGCATGATCAGGCTGATGGCAGTCTATTGAGCCAGCCAGTGTTGAGGTCGGGAGAAAAAACTAAAATTGAAAGCAAAATTTATGCCATGCTACCTAAATATAATCCCCCAAAAGTAAAGGAAACCAAAAATATTACAAGAGAAAAACACCTAATTTTAGAGATTTTATTTTATGAGTGTCAATTAAGCATTGTAATCCAATAGAAAAAGTTTCATTCCTTTGTGTTTATTACTACTAAAACTTTCACTTATGTTAAAAAGAAAAATCTATTAATATAAGGAAATAATTTAGGTCAAAGTGATGTATATTTATTTTTAATAACTATATTATTATCTCTTGGAAGTATATTTTTCTGTAGTTTATATGATAACTTGGTTGGTGGTATCAATTAAATTGTATGCCTTTATTATACTACTTTGTTTTGATTATACTTTGTTAATAATCATCATTTAACAAATACACTTTCTGAGAATATATCATTTTTGGAAAATAGTTTATAGATTTATTATATACTTTATTCTATATAGATTTATTTATCTTTATTATATTTTTAAAAACTGAAATATCTTCTGGGAATTATTTTTGATAAAATCTAATTTTTAAGAAGGAAATCCATCCAGGATAAAAATATGTAAAATCTAAGATTAACATAATGTGGGGATTTGGGAGCAGTGCATCCTGAAAATAAAAATTTTTATCTCCTACTAATCCCATCAATAACCAAACTTTACATTATCTGCTCAAAGGATTATCTCATAATATATTTCAAGATTCTCCTGGCATCTATGAAACTATCATGCCTGGATTTCTGCTCTTTGTGGTAGGAGTTGGACATGGTATAGAACAAGGAAACATTAATTCTAGTCGAATGTTAGGAAAAAAAGAGAAATTTTAAAAAACAGTAATCCCAGAGTCTGGTATAGCTCCATGGTACATGTTCTGTATTTGAAGCTTTCTGGATGATTATAACATAAGGCCAAGGTTGGAGAGAAGAGTGGAGGTGCCAAGGGTCATGATGTTACTGTTTAAGTTGCCATCAGACAACACGTTTGCATCCTTTTATGTTACAGAGAAATAGCAAAAGTACATGTCTTCTTGTTTAAGAACAATTGTTAAAAAAAATTTAAAGAGGATGGAGAAAGAAGCAAAGAGAACGGAGAGAAGCAGTTAGGCAAATGTATTACTATTTCTCCTCTCCAGGCAATTACTTAGGAATGGGGAGATGTATTATAAAGTTATGGAGAAAGTACAGACTCTGAAAAGAGAATCCCTTTGGGGCTGTATGCCCCATACTGATTTGAAACTCAGCTAGTATCAAACTAAATTTGACAGCAGAATGTGTTTAAACAAGCTTTGCTGGTTGACCTACCCAGTATGCTGTGTTCAAATTTGCCCTCAACATTGCCAAGAATTTCCCCTTTGCTCTCCTGAATGGACTCAGAAAGCAATTCACTGGAGAAATGGGGACTCTACCATGGATAGGGAAGAGATGCAGGTAGATTACCTGGGCCAATGATCTGGATGGAGGACATAACTAGACTCAGAGATGTCTGTTTTGCCAGCAAGAACTAACATGGAGCTGAATTTAAGTCACTAGAGGAGGGCTTCTGAGTCTTCCATCAAAGCTAAAAAAAAAGAAAAAAGAAAAAAGAAAAGAAGAAAATGTAATGGGATACCCCAGATGCTAATTTCAGAAATGAAGGCAGCAATGTAACATCTAATTAGAAAAATCAGATACTCTATATGGAGAATGCATGGATCTTGGCTGGCAAAAGTGCTTGCAAACCCTCTCCTGGCCTCCCATACTTCTAAAAACTAACAATATTTGGCAAGAGTAAGGAGAATAAATTGGAAATTAAAGATACTTAGCAGTAATCCAAAAATATTTGTCATTAATAAATTATCTATCTATATATGGTATATATAGTATATAAAATTATATATAAATATATGTACACACTATATATAAAATATATACTATATATAATATGCATATATATACACACACTACAATTCATCTGCATTCTTCCTTTATCCAGGAATGCAAATATTTATATATTTGCAATTTGCAAATTTGGTAATTTGAGTTTGGAAGTGCTATAAATGATTAGTATATCTATGAGTGGCTTTTACGAAGGAAAACTATGACAATGTTTAACTCACTGAAGTTATATAAAATTGGCTTCTTCATTATGGCCACACCCTCTAATAGCAGAACATGGTGAAGGTGTTAACCTTGTTTCTAATAAACATTTTCTTTCTTGAAATAAATGTCTTTTCTTATTACTGAATGTTTGGGTCATGTATGACCCAAACTTTTTCAAGATACTACAGTTAAGACATCATTTCTTTAAAAAATCTACACTTTAGAGAATCTATAAAACTGGCAAACATAAGCTATTATGTAAGCTGGTATCATCAGTTCTTCAGGTGATGAAATTCTGTTGTGTCACAGTAATCATTATTCTATGGACAGATAATTTTTCTAAGCCATGTGTATTAGTATGTTTTGTGCTGTTGTAACAGAATACTTGAGACAGTATAATGAATAGAAACTTATTGATTTGCATGGAAGCTGGGAAGTCTAATATTGAGGGGTCAGTATCTGGTGAGGGTCCTCTTGCAATGACATCCCATGGTGGAAGGCAGAAGGGCAAGACAGAGCAAGAGGGGGCTGAAATCACCCTTTTATAATGTCACCAATCCTACCCCTGAGCATGGAGCCCTCATGGCCTTGTCATCTCTTAAAGGTTGCATCTCTTAATACTGTTACAATGGTAATTAAATTTCAGTATCAATTTTAGAGGGAAGAAACATTCAAACCATAACACCATGTACAATTATGATAATGTTGTTATATAGACATCAAGGTGACTGTAATAGAAATGTTTATTCTAAAAAAGGCAAGAAATGGGCTAAAAATGATATGGATTATTCATAGTTGTGTACAATAATCTTAGCAACTTTCAAATGACCTTGCATTGCAAAATAGTAGTCTCTCTTTTTGTATTCCATAAGGTAAGGTTCTAGTAATTTGCTTATCATTTTATTCTACCAGTTAATTCCATATATGGCTCATGATGGTGTTTAATAAGCATTTATCAAGGAAATACCTTATTGTCTTTTGTGTGTGTGTGAGAGACAGAGTCTCACTCTATTACCCTGAATAGAGTGCCTTGGCGTCAGCCTAGCTCACAGCAACCTCAAACTCCTGACTTCAAGCAATCCTCCCACCTTGGGCTTCCAGAGTACTAGGATTACATGTATGAGCCACTGCACCCAGCTGCAAATACATTAATGAATAAATAAAAGAATTCTGGCTTCTTTGTAAAATGAAATGAATGGCAGCTGATGGATAAAGTTGAGAGTTGAAGACACACAAAAGTGGTTTGGGTCATATGTGAATAGCCATGAGAAATACTTTCTGGATAGAAGCAACAGACTTTAAATGGACTGTGTATTAAAGACAAGGAAATAAAATGACAATTAATGTCCAGATTTCTAGCATGAACAGCTAAGTAGATGGTAGTGCCATGTAATGAAATGGGTAGGTGGAGGGGATTGATAATAACTGGGTAAATTGAGTTCTCTTTTTCTCTTAGTGCTTTCCATAAGTTTTTCGGAACAGTATCAGTTCATACCCCCCAACTGGACGAAAAGTCCTAGAAGTTATATTTCAAGTTTTTATATATCCTTTAAATTAATTCTGATTCACTGGATTATCTTACTTACATTTTTTTCTCATAGTCCCTAACATAATTTGATAACAAAAGCATGTCAAAATTTTCTTTTAACAGTTTTTGTTTAAACCTTTAAACAGTGATTCTAAGTTTATGGTCTCAAAGCCAGTGATACTGAATTCACGTAAATTTGTCAGAAAGGCAAATATGCAGGCCCTACTGTAGACTTCCTCAATCAGAAATGCTGGGAATTTCTGGGGGGCCAACAATCTATATACTCTAATATACTCTCCAGGTAATTCTGATACATGCTAAAGTTTGAGAACCATTCCCTAAAAATATTGTATCATTTGCTGCTTATTATTTAAGGATTACAGTTTATATATTATTTTGTTTCATTTGGGAAAAAAAAAACCAGGAAATTAAGGAATTCTACTGCATCATTTTATACACACTAGGAAAAAGGTTTGGAATACTGCTGTTTATACCCAGAGAAAACAAGGCAACACCTTGGTGACACATGTAGCACAGAAGAAGAAGGTGTTGGAAAAACAATCATTCTCAACTACTAAGTATAGAATGTTATCTTATGGAAAAGTGCTAGTTTCAAGCAGATTAGATAGTATTGAAATTCAAAAGAAGAAGATTGGAAAATAGAAAGTGTTAAAATACTCAGTGATTAGCCCTGTGTGTTTTTAAGAGGAAAAGAACATATCTATACCCATACACACACACACACACACACACATATATGTTAGTCTAAGAAAAATTTTAAATTTTACTATATGTAGATCAGTCTGCATAGAATGTACCTTGGAATATGTTCAAATGCCATTATTTAGCATTGAATTATGATAATTAGTACATAAAAGTAATGATAAATTTGCTCTTAGAAGTAAACCAGGATTTTAAATGAAGTTATTTATGAATTTTTCCCTAATCCTCACCCCGTGTCTAACCTCTCATTTTCATCTTCTGCCTAGTTGTTGAAAATCAAATGTATAAGAAATGTATTATATGTGCTTATTGAAAAGCATAAACAGAATCCATTTTCAAGGTATGATCTGCTGTCCTCCTGTCTCCACGAAAGCAACCTTTCTTTTCAGATCCCTTGCTCAGCCCAGTTCTCTGATCTCTCTGTTATTGTGTATTCTGAACATAAGCACCTCATCAAAAATGATGCATACAAACTTTGAAGAATTTAACTTGAATCTGTACTGCAGTGATTTAAAGTTTAAAAATCACTATGTTAGAGTCATGGAGTCTAGAGCTTCTTCTAATAGCTGCTTACAAAAAGAGACAAACATTTTCAGACACTGGAAATTCAGGGATTTTGTTATTATTATTAATTTGTTTTCTATATTGGAGAAATATAAAAATTTTTTAAATGGCAGAAAGGATAGGATATAAAAAGAACACTTATTCTCAGCTGTTCTTGGTAAATCTAATTGCTCTTATATACTTTTTTTTTAATTTTTTAAATTGTATATTTTTTATTTCAGCATATTACAGGGGTACAAATGTTCGGGTTACATATATTGCCTTTACCCCACCTGAGTCAGAGCTTCAAGTGAGTCCATCCCCCAGATGACGTACACCACACCCATTACCCATCCCCTCCACGCTCTCCCACCTGCTTATATACTTTTTTTTGTTCAAAGACTAAATTTTTAAAGCTGCTTACATTTTGTGACTTGCTATTTCTTTTCACTTTTTATTTTAAAACAAAATAAAATAAAAAGTGTGTCATGTGTAAAAACTACTCATGTTTCTTTTACCCTGATAACATACTTTTTTTCTCAATTTTTATACCTGTGTGTGATTTTAGATAGATACAATTTTGTACTCCACATAATTCACCAACATTGACAACAGCATTTCTTTTCACTTTTATGAAATTTGCATAATAATTTTAATGGATTCACAATATCCCATCAAGTATTTTTTTTGTGTAAGAATTTCCTATTGTTAGATTTGACAATTTGGAATTTCTTTCAATATTTTAAATTCTAGTGTTCTGACACTTTAGACTCTCAATTTTCAATCTTGCTTTAAGATCATGAAAATGAACATGAAATGCAGAAATTTTGTTAATATTTCTTAGTTTTATGAATGGTGGGACAATCTAATTGAGATCTGACATGCTAATTTCATAGAAAGACATTTTTAAAATGGTCATACATATGAAAACCTCTTTAGCAATTTTATTTATATTACAGTTAAAAGTAATATTTTCTTTTTTTCAGTAAGGCAATATCATTTGAAAAAATTTCTTATTTTTATGTTAAAGATATGGTGTATTGATACTATGTTGATTAATAGGCACATATTTTTGTCATTATAGATATAGAAGTATATCACTGTATACTCAGGATGTATGTGTGTGTTGGTGGGAAAACCATTTGTCACGGTTATTTAATGTTGCTTCTTGCTCAATTGCATGCCTAACTAAATATATTGTACTTAATCGGCATCAGTAATACATACAAACAGATTTCATTTAAAAATCTGTCAAAATAAATCTTTTAATTCAAAAATCGTATTCTTCATAGGAAAACTATGTAGGAAACTTTGACATGATATGATGCAATACTCCCCCCATTTTCATGCTTGTTCAAATTTACTTAAATGTTTTTGTGCCAATTTGGAAAATACTGCCTGTGTACTCAGTCCAGGACAGCTGCTTGTAATTTTGTAAGATAGGCAGAGATATTAATGTGGAGAGGCCAGATACCTCTTTACTGATATTCCTCAGGACGACCAAAGGTAAAGTTCAAATCATCAGTAGAATGTGTTCCAACCAAGAAAGTATGATTCATGTCACAAAATCTGCTAACAAAATTCTCCACACAATATTAAAAATTTATTTTCTTTAGCAATCAGTGATTTTTTTAAATATAAGAATGTCACTGTGTTGTCTTACATCAACCAAGATATGTGCTAAAAGCTTACATGGCATGTCTGATAAAAAGAAGATATGCTAGATGTTAAGCCCAACTTTATTTCTACCCCAAACGTTGTTGTCAGCTGCAGAAGCTCTTTTGCCCTGGAGTCCATAAGAAATGCTATCATCAATGTGACAATCTGAATGTAATTCAGATAGTAGGTTCAAGTAACAATACAAAAGTGAAGTGAATTTGGTTTCCTGCTACTTAGAAGCAAATGCTTCTTAGAACTGAATGGCACCAGAGCATGTATTAGCTGCAAAGGGAGAGAATGACAGTTGCTCATTCTAGAGGTTTGAGATTTCATTTGCCTTGGATTGGAAGAAGCCATCTTCTGCTCTATCACAAATATTCCAAATATTTATTTTCTATTTTGTATTTGTAACTGTCACTATCCAAGACACCTTGCTCTGGTTTGTTTACTAAATAATGATTAATAGCAATCATATAAAAATATAATCATTCTTGAGAAATTTACTTTATTGATTTCTTTCCAAAATTAATTGCTCCTTAATATTCTATTTAGTTTAAAAAAATCAGTTGGTATTTTATATAATTTTTAATATTTTCTATTAAATCTTGTTATATTATATTCATGGATAACATACATATTGTTACATTATTGAATATGTGTATAATTTATATATATTGGATACCACCATTTTGAGAACAAGAAAAGATAAAATAGTGAACATTATAATCATAATCTTGCTTTAGACCCTATGTTTCCCACAATTAGATCTTGTATTAAAAGTTCAAATTCATATATCCGAGAAACCTTGTTTCTGCAACCTTTGGAAATTGCCTTTTAATTCCTTGTTGACATTTTTCATGGGTCCTACCATCCATGACAACAGGAAGTTTAGTTTTTCTGTCCCCTTCCCAGAGTACTTTAACGAGTTCTAAAGAATTATTAAATATTTACAAAACTGCACTGATTCTCCTTTGTCACTTTAGCCTAGCATTAAATTGTACATTTACTCTTACCATCTGAACTCAGAGTATCTTGTTCAGAGTGTTAGGCCTTCCACTCCATTATGCTATACAAATGGTGAAAGAGGGCTCTGCAGAAGTCCCCTAAATTTAGCTAAAATCAGAATAGAATGTTTAATAAAATTTTACTGAATTTTGTTATTTTGGAATAACAAAGAAATTTTAGAGTAAAAAAGAAAAACCCAAATTGTCTACATAGGTATTATTCCTGATTTCTACAGTTCTATAGGGAAACTCCATAGCTATTCTTTTTTTTCTGAGTCCCACTCTGCTTATATGAAACGGTCCACTTTCTTTCTCTAATTTCAAGGCATATTCCTATGTTCTTTCTACCCAGAATCCAAGGCACTGAAACTAAATTAATGGAAAACAATTATTTTCTCATTTATTAGTTCTGTCCAGATTCTTCCTATGCCTTATAATCTCCAAAGAAATAACAATATCCAGGATTAACAGTATTTACATTGCCATGAAGAATAATGTTCTTCCAAGTTATCTAGAAGCTCACTAATTCAAAATTATAAATCGACATGACCTTGACCAAACCATTAGTCACATTGCAGTGTTTTTCCTAAAACAAGAAATGACTTGATATCAACATCTCTAGAAAAACCAAAACTGCTTATAGTTGAAAAAGTTTGCTCAAGTTGCAGAAATAACAGAAAGGAGTTACAGTGGGAGAAAAAAAACTATCTGACAGATTACTGCTGAACTATCTATAGGTTAGTAGTATAGATTTTTGGCAAGAAATCTCCTTCTCTTCATCAGTTTATTTTGTAATTCTTAGTTTTGAAGATCAAATCAACATTTTCACACTAATTTTGTTCTTTTCAATGAGATTCTATGACAAAGAATATTAATATTTCACATATAAAGTAATTTTCTCTCAAATTTCTATCACATAATAACTATCAATGGAGAAAGTGTTCCTATAGTAGCAATCCTTTTCCAGAATTTTAGTGGAGCCAAGCAACATGGTATGCCAGCAGTTAGAGTCAGAGAAAGACAAGGTTAATGTGCAGTTCTTAGGTGATCGAAAAACTGTGTGGGCTGAATGAGAAAAGGCAAAAAATGTCAGACAGGAAAGATGCCATAAGCCTTTTTGTTCCTCCACTATTTCTCATATTGTCTTGCTGTTTATCTGAAAACAACCACACAAACCAACCTGAAGTTCTTGTCTCATTTGTCTGCCTGCAATCATAAGAGGGTTTTAATTCTTCCTGGTTGTATCTCTGGTTATATTTAGTTCAATATTGCCTTTGTTATAATGAATATTGACAGTTTCATTGTTTCTTTATAAAGTAAATATGATCTAATGGAAGGCTACAGGCAAACCTATTGAGTTAAAAAATCATGTTTTTCACTACAACTGGACAAGTATAATTTTTCATACCTAATTTAAAGTTCAGAAACACTTTTTAGAATATGCTGTAATAGTTGAAGATATATTTTCATTTTTTATTTATTTTCAATTTAATATATAAAAGACATTATTGACAATTATATAATAAAATAATCCACATTATAAAAAATAAAAACAACATAGTATTAAGTAAAAATGAAAATATTTATCTGTTGATAATATTTTTAAAATGTATTCGCTCCATGATATATGAAAAATTTGATAATTGAACATGTGTTATTTATTATGAGTGCTAACATACTTAGGATTCAAAGTAACTTGCTAGTTACTGTTTAAGGGTTTAGATCATTTTAGAAGCATTTCTTAATTTACATTCTAAATTTTCACACACCTAGTTTATATGCTTGTAAGATCTCTTTGTCTTGGTATAGAAGTATATGGTATAATCATTTTTATTAGGTCTGTAAATTGCTGAGATAATTTAAAACCTAGGACTCTTTCAAGAGCTAAATATGTATTAGATGTTAAATTTTTAAATGCAAGTTTTCAAGATTTTAATTTATAAGTTAAATTCATACTTCCCCAAATATTTGCCCTGACATGGCCTATAATGGCCCTGAGGAACCTAATTTTAACAATGGAAGATAATAAAATATAATCTTAACTATCTAATTATTTTATTACATTTTTATTTTAAAACAACTAATGGAGAATATGTTTTACAATTTCCTATGAATTATACAACATTAAAAAGTGTTGACTTGTTGATAATATATTGTATGAGCCTTAATATATGTTGTGTAGAGCATGTTTTATAATATTATTGGATAAGAATGTACCGATTCTTTAATATACACTGAGACTTCTTTGTCATTTACAAATATTGTAGCTATAGTTTTGTTTTATTCCCTGGAGTAGTGTCTAATTTATATATGGTAACTTATTCTATAACTTTTTATTTTTCCAAGAGACTGGATAATCCTTGAATATAAGAAAATGATAACATTCAGAGTAGCTAGCAAGAGTCCATATGCCATATTCATAGAATTATTCCATAAATGAAAAGGTCTGTTCATATATCCTTCCAACTTCTTGTCATGTTTATGATGCTCTATTATGGAGAAAATGCAATATTAATTTCATAAAGATCACATTTCTACATTAACAAAGTGTTTATGGATCTAAGATACATTAAATATTGAAAATAAAGTTTATCCATTGTTCCAGTTACAGATACTATAAATAATGAAATCAAAGGTAATAAAATACCCATTGGTATGCCTCATTT
This sequence comes from Mirza zaza, assembly GCA_008750895.1. NCBI lineage: Eukaryota > Metazoa > Chordata > Mammalia > Primates > Cheirogaleidae > Mirza > Mirza zaza. The sequence continues at coordinate 19,283 of VSMD01026099.1, forward strand.
AGATTTACTTGGTGAGAGGATATGGCAACCCACATACTAGTGAGAAAAATCAATATGCGTGTTTAATATGTGTTCACATTACTACATGTACACAAAATTTATTAAAGTGCTGCATAAAATATTTCATGTGAATATTTTCCCTTTATTTTAAGGGAATTTAATGCATATATTTTAATCATTACTGATAGATTTATAGTCATTTCTACTATTTTAAGATTTTTCTTAATATATTTTTTCTTAGTGTATTTTTCCCACCTTTTTATTAACTGTTGAATTGTTAAATTTTATTTATCCCTCTTCTATCCTCCCTTTTATTTTCTGTTAGTTTCAAATCTTGATTGTATTTTTATTTTAGTCACTACTCTTGATTTTAAATGTATATTAATATATTAGTATATTCATAAACTTATTATATATGTTAATATGCTTATCTTTAAGTATATGCTTAAAGATACATTTACAATTAAGTTCAAGATTATTTACTAGATCTGTTTCCTTTCGACACCTTGCAAATCAATGTCTTTATACCAGGTACTCTAGTAGCACATTGTACAAACTCATACCTGCTTTTTCTCTATGTTGCCTAGAATTTGAGTTTCACCTAGTTATAAAGCACAAAACTACGCATCTGGTGTTCTAGTACAACAAGCTGAAGCTTCAGGCATTTTATTTGTCTGTGTGTGTGTGTGTGTTTGTGTGTGCGTGTGTGTGTGTGATGTATTATCATGTATTATCTCTTCTTTTAACTTTCTCCTACTATTTTTTATTTCTATATATTTGGAACAGACCAATGGAATCTTAAAGCATGATTAAGTAATAACTTAATAACTTAACAATGAATCTCTAAGAAGCATTTTAAAATGGAATGAACTGCTATTAATAAGATCATTTCACCATGTATGGTATTCAAATGTTCAAATAAATAATAAATCATTAACATGAGCAGAGAGACCAGACAAGTAGGTGCTCATTAAAACAGAAACAGAAATAAATAGCAAGATACATTCATTCAAAGGGAATCGTGTTATTTTCTCACCCAATGCTAGTCTAAAAACACAATTTTCACTCAGTGGCTAGTCTTTTCCAGAATGCTCTCAGGTCATTTAATTAAAATGACTCTGCGCTAGGGGAAGGGAATGTACTTGCAATTCTCAGCTCTAACACAGAAATACCATGAAGCTTTACTTACACCTTCATTTTCTCGTGTTCCCAATTTTCAAATGTTTAGTAATTTCATTGTACAAAAAGCAAGTAAATTTAAAATGTCTTTATTTCACCACCTTACTAAATAATCTTTCTCTTTATAAAATGTACAGCTCTTGTTATATACCCTTTAGCCATGTGAACATTGACTTCCTTTTTAAAAATATACATAACTCTATTTCTTTAGCATGTAATAAAGATCAATTGGTAATATGTATATGCTAAAATAAAAACATTGAGTTATTGATATTATGAATACATATGAGTAAAATGTTGAAAAACTATAGTTTATTAAACACATGGGAATATTATATAATGCTATTTGTCATTTCCGATTATATTCTACAATTTTTCTGCAGATTTTTGATTGATAACAAAAGTGTCTGGATTTTCAAGTCAGATATACACAAAGGAAGTCTTACCTCATATAAATCAGAACTAATAAATTTCAGTAATACACGTGATCATGGATAATAGGTGAAGCAGGGAGAAGTCTGAGACCTCCAACACAACTCTAAGGTTCTGTAATTCCCTATCTCAGGATGCATTTATGTCACAAATTCATATATGCAGTCGACATAATACGTGTGATTCATATCACTCACACATAAAAGGCTATTCATGTCATGAAACATCTCCATGTTATACTCAGATAGTGATAGAGTTTATCTGAAATTTTCCAGGAAGTCATGCCCCTAAATCAATAGGCTCCTGCTTTCTTTGCCACAGCCAATACTAGATAATCACATGTGTCCCACTAAAAGCATTATGTAAATAAAAGCTCTACTGCTGTACTAGCAAATACCGTGAGCTTGTATGCTGGTAAGCTCATCATTACCATATTTATAATGAGATTTGACAGGATTGGCCTGTGTTTTTGTTTATTCTGAAAACTTTCCCCTTAGCCATTAATTTTTTGCATTAATGGCAATTTTAATTCTTCCCTTACAAGTGTTGTATTTTTCTTTCTTGCTAGACTAGCTAGTCAATACAGTACAATATCACACAGAATAGTTTCACTGCACTAAAAATCTCCTTTGCCTCACCTGCTCATCTCTTTCCTCTTCCCCTCAAGTACTTGGTAACCACTGACCTTTGTATTCTCTCTATAGCTTTGTCCTTTATATATGATTATATAATTGGAATCACACAATATGTAACCTTTTTAGACTGATTTCTTTCATTTACCAACAACCATTTAAGTTTCCTCCACATATTTTAATGGCTTTATGACACATTTATTTTTATTGTGAACTAGTGCATGGATACAATAGAATATTATTGTAGACATAATATTATAGGCATCTGTACAGTAATATATTTTCAGTGGAATTTGGTAAGTGCGTAGAGGTACGATTGCTAGATTTGTATAGTAAGACTATATTTAGCTCTTTAAGAAACTGCAAATTTTCTTCCAAAGCGGCTGTGCCATTTTGCATTCCCACTAACAATGAAGAGAAGGTTTTGTTGTTCCACTTTCTTATCACCATTTGGTATTATCTATTTTTTTATTTTGGGGGGGATTGTAGCCTTTCTAAAAGTGTGTATGTAATGATATCTCGTTTTATTTTGCAATTCTCTAATTACAGATGATGCTGAGCATACTCTCATATGCTTATTGGCCATCTGTATTATCTTCTTTGTTGAGATCTCTTTACAAATATTTTGCCCATTTTGTTTGTTTGTTTTCTTACTGTAGAGGTTTCAGAGTTCATTACCTATTTTGGCTACAAACCATAAACCATTTAAATGTTTTGTTGTTTAATTTAACATCTAAAAATGTCTATGTTTATACTTGCAAACACACTATATTTAACCCTATGTTATACCATGGTTAATGAAGATTAGTAATGTACAGATAATAAAGAATGGTAGAGCATTAGGAAACGTTTGTGCTTTTGCAATGATATCTGAATATACTAGTAGTTGTGTTATATTCTCACACTTTATAAAACTTTAAAATAATTTTAAAGCTACTCTAATAGTTAATCTTGTAGTGATGAACAGTGAAGAAAATCATGTTTTTATTCTCTTTTCCAGTTCAATAGTGCTTTACTTTGAAGTCTGTTGAAAATTACTTCATTACCTCTTCAAGGAATATAGAATACTAACTCCAAAGTAACAACTTTTCTTATCTAAATTCACTGTCTTTCCAGTTCATACCTATACTGGGCCTGTAGTGGTGATAAAGGATTCCTATTCAATTATAAATTTATCACAAATATAAGAAATCTTTACACATAGTAAAAGTATAAAGGGGCCAAAAATCGTTCAGTTTGTTTATATTTCACCTTGCTCCAAATTTAGTTTAAGTGGCTTTAAAGATAGAATTTGAAAATAATTGATAGTTTATTTTTATGTAGGATATAAGCTTCTTAAGTACAGGAGAACATGTTATTTTATTGTTTTCTCATCACTCAATTCTTCCTATTTCTTCCAAAGAAGAAATATTTATGAAGAGTACCCCCATGTTGAGTCATTTCTAATTTTACAAATGTGAAATTCTTGTTGCCTCCAACATAAACTTTTATATACATAAAAAGTGGTAAAGTTATGATTATTTATCTATTTTACAATAATGTCTATGATTAGTGGTCATTATAATGTAATTAAATAGTTTTGAGCTTGTAAGTGTGGTTAAACATACTTTTTGTACTCAATATAGGTGTTTAATTTTATATTTATTAAAATAATCATTGATTAAAAATGTTAAGATTATGCAATATTTTTATATAATGGCAATCACCTTGTTAAAGGGTTTTACTTAATACCTTGTTCCTATTTATGATCTTAAATAGGTTTACACTGTGTATTCTGAGCAATCTATTAGAAGTTTTAATTTTTAAAAACATTTTATATTAAATATGAGAGATATAATGTGTGTGTGTGACTATGAGTAGGAATCCAATGTTAGTTTTGCAATTGAAACAATAGACAGAGATTACTCATTGAGGCAAGTGTGAGTCTTATATATTTGAAAGGCATAAAGACCATCCATTGTTTCTAAAACTTCTTTTTCATAGGACAGATGAAAAAAATATATAGCATGTCCATTTGTATTACTTTCTTAACGATGCAGGAAGTTTACAAATGGATTAGCCCACTTACTTTCTAAAAGCATGGTGGTTTTCATGGGTCCTCCAGTGCAGATGTATGGGTTCTATAATATTTTAAAATACGAGTTTATTCTACAATAATTAAGTAAAAAGAAAAAAATATATTTGCATATTTAATCTTGATATATCAGTCTAGTTTGCTTTGAAATACATTGAAAAATAATAACTATGAAGGTAAGAGTAATGTTTAAATATAAACCTCTTATACCTACTTTTCTTTTAAAATGTGAATGTTATTTGTTTTGTTTGAAGTGAATATTAAGAAATCACATAATAAATTTTTGATGAAAATCAAGTACAAATAATGCCTCATATTCTTACAAATGGATATAACTATGCATTTAAGTTGTGATATTTTTACATTATTATAAAAGTTAAGTTTTTCTTTAAATAAAAGAAAATGAGATCATTTGTATAAAATTTTTTTTATTTATAATTTCTATTTCAACCCTTGTGTTCAAATAAAAGTAGCAAATGAAAAATATTGCTTGGGTCATTTAAGAAACTTTTGAGAAGAATTGAGAGGAAATTATATTTCAATAAGTTTAAAAATAAACAGAATGTTGTTGCTGTGATTGCCTTTGGGGTCTTCTTCATGAAGAAGAAGCCCAATGTCGATAAGAGTTTTTCCAACATTTTCTTCTAGAATTCTTATAGTTTCGTGCCTTAGGTGTAAGTCTGTTACCCACCATGAGTTGATTTTTGTGAGAGGTGAGAGGTGTGGATCCTGTTTCAGTCTTCTATATGTAGCTATCCAAATTTCCCCACAATATTTATTGAATAAGGATTCTTTTCCCCAGTGTATGTTTTTGTCTGTTTTGTCAAAGATTCAATGGCTATATGAGGATGGTTTTATATCTGAGTTCTCAGTTCTGTTACATTGGTCTATGTCTCTGTTGTTGTGCCAGTCCATGCTGTTTTAGTTACTGTAGCTTTGTAGTATAGCTTGAAGTCTGATAAATTTATACCTCCCAATTTGTTCATTTTGCTTAAGATTGCTTTTGCTATATCAGGTCTTCTCTGGTTCCATACAAAGTATAGAATTATGAAAAAAAAAAAAAAAAAACTACATGAGAGAAAATTCCAAATGGGTTGGGTGAACTTCAAGCTCAGTTTAATTAAGGCATCAGCTTTGATTCTTTGCAAATCTCACAGTCTTTTAAAATCTGCTTGCTTTTGTCCTGCTTGCTTTCTTTCTATCTGTAGGGTGTTTTCTTATTGATATCTGGTGGAAAGTATTAGTTCCCTCTTCTCTGAAAAAAAATGCTTCACATTATTGAACATATTTAGGTCCAGTGCCCACCTTAATCATTATGCATGGGAATCCCATATACCAATGTCTGCTATATATTAATCCCTAAATTGAAAACTATGTGTGGGGAGGCTAAACTATGGGTGGGGAGGCTAATTAGCCTAAGCTAGTCAGGCATGCTGCAAGTGTACAGGCTGGGGAGGAGCCCTGCAAAACTACATACCTGTCATACAAATTGGCAGGAAAAGAAATATTTCAGAAATGTTCATCCTAATATCACTTTTTTTATTTTCTTAAAATAGTTCAAACATTTTCTTACTATTTTCTCAAATACTGGATGTAAAAATGTGGGCAAATAAGGTTAAATATTCAAGAGATTTACTGGGGAAAATGCCATGAAGAATATAGAGCAGGGAACCAGAAAAGGCTGGGAATGTTTTTCTAGACTGTAATACAGGATATAGGTCTGACACTTGTGAAAGAGAGAGAAATGAAATGGAAAAAGATTGAATTAGAAGAGTCCATGGGATTCTGTTCAGCTGTTAGCTCTTTCACCGCAGGAAATACATGTCTTTCTCTATATTACCAAAGATGTATGTCTTTCACACTCAGCCTTTAACTGTTTCTTAATGACCTTCATTTTCTTCATATCCATTTGCAGGACTTCAATACAACTTAGTTATAAATGGTCAAATGATGCTGTTCTTCTACAGATTGTTCATTTCTTATCTCCAAATGCTTGAACCATTGTGGTGACAAGAGCATTGTCCTATACCAAGATAGAAACTTTAGCACTTCAGCTCCCACCTTGTGCCAAGAAATATTCATATCCCCTGCACTTCTTAATGTTCTTTACCCATCAAGCAGCAATTGGATGTCTTACAAAACTCCCTTTTACCACCTGTTTTTCAGATTGCTGCTGGCATAACTTGTATTTGGGTTTTTCATGAAGCTCACTCTAAGACTGGATTAGAGCTGAATTATATTTATTGGAGTAAATTACTATGAAGGATAAAGAAGAGGGAACAAGAGAAGCAGGGGGGAAACTTCAGATCATAATGCAGGTCTGAAACCTATTTAGAGGAAAGTGGAGGGGAAGGAAGAGGATTGGAAGAAAGTTTTGGCCAGGCTTATATGGAAGCTTTACATCAAAGTCATCCACTAGAGGAGTTCCGTGTCTTTTGGAATGTTCTTACGTTAGTGCTGATGTCATGCTTAGTTGTTGGCTCAAAGAAGTTGTTAGGAAGCAGGGCCAGGGTGGCAATAATTCTTCAGGGCATGCACCTGAGTTGAAGGTAAATCATGCTTTCCTCAGCTGGAGACCTCAATGGTGAATTTTCATGGCAGTCATTCTGGGTAGTAATTCCTAAAAGTGTCAAAAGGTTGCTATGATATGATAGGCTTTTGTGATTTAATAAACTGTTAATGAATATTTTTGCTCTGAATATTATCATAAGCTCTAGGAAACCGTTCATATGTATTAATAATCTAGGAGATAATGGATTTTCTTCCTCTTTTTCTTTCTTTTTTGTTGTTTTGCTGATTATAAACCTTGGTCTTGGAAATTGTTAGATAATAATGCATTTTCAAAAAAAAATGAGGTTTGAAATAATTTATCCATGTGTATTTTTATGTGTATGTGTATAGATATAAAACATCACATGACACTTTTTAGTATTTTCCATTTGTATACATATTCACTTTTTCAAATCTCCAAATTATACACACATTTACCTATCTTTTTCTTCAAAATGTACTTAAAACAAGTGGCCAGAATGCAACCTATACAAATTTTGTCACCAGGTGTCTGAAAGTATATTAATACTTTTTTATGGTGAAAAAAATATGTGTTTAGGATTAGTCAGCTAGACTCATTTTAGATGACCCTAATTTTGTAGGCACTAACCAAAATGTCACACTCAGGAGTGAGTTGAACATATGTCTTCTTCTCTCCATCAGGCCTGATCAGAGCGTTGGCCTTAACACATCAATGTCATAGAGCTTCTTCACAGCCTGGTGGATCATGTGCCTCTTGGCCTTGACATCCTCAGTGAGCACAAATGTGTTGTCCTCAGTCTTCTTCACGGCAGACAGATTGGTCAGGGGGAACTTGATGATGGCAGAGTGTAAAGTTTGTTTCTCCTGGGGACAATCTTCTGAGGATATTTGGGCTGCCTTAGAAGTTGTAAACTCTTGGTCTGCCGGTGGCATGTGAATCTGTTTTTTTTTTTCTTGTGCCCATGTATGCCTTTCAGCACTGTCATCTTGGCCTTCGAAGCCTTTGATTTGACTTTGTCTTTGGAAAGGGCTGGCACTTCTTCATTTCCATTGCTTTCTTAATGAAAAGGGCCTTATTAATACTATTTTGTTTCTGTGTATAGGATGCATTTGATCATGTTATTAATACTTAGGGTCTTCTTCATGACAAGAAAAATGAAAAAAACAAAATCTCAGGTTCAGGTTGAGCTGTACTTCTGAGTGTTCTTATTTTACCTTATAGAAACCATACATCTTGTAAGTGATACAATTGCTATTTTTCATTGGTTATATGATAAGCTTAACACCAAATTTTATGAGTTCAAGGAAATTAATTTGACTTAATTTTTGTTATTGCTTTCAAAATATTTTTGTGTTAATGCTCTGCCTTGAACCCTGGCTACTAATCTCAGCTAAGGAATGCACAGTTAAGGATTTAAAATGACTATACTAAATTAGATCAATTCAAAAAGACTATGCCTTAGATGGCACCCATTTGGTAAGCAGTAGTCTCTAGAAAAAACTCTGAGGTACTTCAGTAGGAACTATTTTCATAAGAAAGTTTGTAGATTGTCAACAACTACAGTTTGGTCATGTCTTAAGGTCATAGTTGAAGCTTGGTTTCCTTACAATACAGGTCCACACTCTGCTAATTTTATTGATTGTCCCTTTCTATTTGTCTTTTTCTGTACTACATCCTAAGAATTTATCTTTCTGATTCAATGCTCTGCAAATGAGAATCACTAGAAACCCCTACAAATAGAATAAAAGTTATCATATTTAGAAAATATAGTCATAATCTTTTGGTCAATGAAGAACCACATATATAGTACAACGATAGTCCCATAAGATTATAATACCATATTTTTATTATACCTTTTCTATTTTTAGTTATGTTTAGATACCCAAATATTTATCATCATATTTATAATTACCTGTAATATTCAGTACAGTAATATGCTGTACAGGTTTGTAGCCTAGGATCAATAAGCTAAACCATATAGTCAAGGTGTGTAGGAGGCTATACCATCTGGGTTTGTGTAAATACACTCTAAAATGTTCACACAAGGCTGAAATCACCTAATGACACACGTGTCAGAATGCATCCCCATCATTAAGTAGCACCTGACTATAATATAATAAGAATCTGTAACATTTCTGTGCTTTTACCCTAAACCAGAAACTGGGCTAAATGTTTTGAATGCATTAATTTATTTCAATTAAAACTTTTTATGGATTTTCTTATTCTTTTTTAACTACTTTACTGAAGTATATTTGCAATACAAAAAGCTGTACATATTAAATGCATAAAAACTTGATGAGTTTGGAGATAAGTATACCCCATGTAACCATCACCACAACCTATGCCATAAACACATCCATCACTCCTAAAATCTCCTCCATTACTCTTTATTTATTGTTTTTTTGTGTGTGATAAGGATACGACATAGGATCTACCCTCTTAGTAAATTTAAAAATATACAATATTGCTAACTGTAGGTATTACACTGTACAGTAGATCTCTAGGATTTATTTATCTTGCGTAAGTGAAACTCTGTATCCTTGGACTAACAGCTCCCCTTTTTCCTCTACTGCCCCAACCCTGGCAACAACCATTCTACTCTGATTCTGTGAGTTTGACCAGTTTAGATTCTTCATAAAAGTGGTATCAAGTAGTATTTGTCCTTCTGAATCTGGCTTATGTCACATAAAATAAGACCCTCCAGATCTATCCATGTTGTTGCAAATGACACAATTTCCTTCTTTTTTTAATTTTTAAAAATGTTTAAGTTGAGACATAATAATTATACATATTTATGGGGTAAAGTGTGATGCTTGATACATGCACACATTGTCTAAAGATCAAATCATAGTATTTAGCATATTCATCACTTCATACATTTATCATTTGTTTGTGGTGAGAACATTCAAAATCACCTATTCTCACTATTTTGAAATGTAGCATACAATATTGTTAACCATAGTCACTACTGAGAAGTAGAACCCAAAACTTATTCTTCCTGTCCAACTATAATTTTGTACCCATTCAACAATCTCTCCCTATCGCCTCCACCTCTCTACCTCCCTGGGAACCAATATTCTGTTCTCTACTTCTATGAGATCAGTGTTTTTAGATTCCATATATAAGTGAGATCATGTGGTATTTCTTCCTTTGGACTTGGCTTATTTCATTTAACATAATGTCCCCCAGGTTCATCCATATTCCCAGAAATGACAGGATTTCATTCCTTTTTGTGGCTAAATAGCATTCCATTGTGTGTATATATACCATGTTATTTTTATTCATTCATCCATTGTTGAACACACAGATTGATTTTATATCTCGGCTGTTGTAAATGGTGTGCAATAAGCATGGCAGATGGCATGACTTAGAGCTGTGAACATGAGCTAAACAGATGACTAAAGTGCTTTACCATGGCATGACATTAGAAGGTAAAAATGCATTTACTTTTATAATCATGATTATGGCATTATACTTGGCATGTCACAATATCCTGGGTGTAAACTCTGCTTCTTTGTGTCAATGTGGAAAGACTTTATCAGCTTAAGAGGAGTTCAAATATTCCAATCGTGTCTAACTACCTGTAAAAGGATGGCAAAATTAAGTCCTGGGTTTCTTTTGAATCTATCACTAATTAAATTTAAATTTAATTGAGCTATGAATTGGTCTTAGCACAATTCCTATGACAGTACTGATGGAGGGCTTACTTGTTGTATTAGTTCATTCGTTTTCTTTAAACTGAGAAATGAAACTCCATCTTTACCAGGTTTAAGAGCAGAGTCATTATATGTTTAAAGGCAATAAAGACAGTATTATTCATGAATAAGTTTTACCCTGTAATATTTTTATTTTTATTACATTCTAAAAGTTTGCTCCTGGCCATATTTAAATTTGTAGGATTTTTATATGTAAAACAAGTTTTAAAGTTGTTAATAGAATATCTCCAAATATTTACAAACATATAAAATAATCCAGAATGACACTTAAAATTCTTGCCCGTACCTTTCAATTCCATTCTCAGATCCCAGAGATAATGCAGTTAACCATTTTTAAACATCATTCTCATCATTAAAATTATATATTTGTATTTATATATTTTTATTGATTTATTAATTTCAAACTACTTTCTGATATCCCATCGTGAAAGATAAAGGAACTCAGCATTTTTATCTTCCAATTTTTTAACACACCATTTATGATTTTTATTAAATATGCTATTATTCATGTGCTATCTAGTCATTGCCTTTATAACTTTAATATAGGTTTCTTTTTTATTTATGGACTCATGGACATTAAACATTATATATTGACCTAGTGATATAAAAGATAAAAATCTTAGTATGCCTTTATTTTAAATTTACCCTTATTTTATAGTTTTTATGTCAGACCATTTGAAAATGTCAGAAGAATACTATTAAATTTGGTTTGTTATACAACTATAATTAAGTCATCACCACACTGTTTCTATGTGGAATAATTTTACACTCAACTCTAGTAGATATAGATATAGATATAGATATAGATATGTCATTATGATTAAGTCAATGTTTTTTACAAAACCAACTTGGCAACTGAATATATAAAGAATATAATCTTTTGTCACTAAATCCTGCTACCTGAAAGAGATTATCCCTTCCTTCAAGATTCAAAGAACTTCCTTTTAACTTCTGGTAAGCTTTCTTTTATTCTTTTTGATAATACTCAACTACTCCTGATTCTTATATTTCAGATTGCCCTTTTTTATTTCTTTCTTTTATCTTTAACTGTGGTCTTTCCTGACCAAAAAAAAAAGTATCTTCTTTGCTTTCAACATTTGTATGAATATAGTATTCTGGATTCAAATTATTTTCCCTCAGAAATTTGAATGTGGTAGCTTTTTTTGGATTTCTATCATTCAATGTTACTGTCAGGTCAGTCATCTGTCCTCAGCTCTGGGTGCACTCTTGACAAAGAATAAGACACCAATAGCAAAGCAAGCAAGAGACAAAGTTTATTGAACAAAAGCAAGATATGTTGGCTACAAACAGTGAATGGGTCTCTGTTGCTACAGGAGGGCCTAATAATTAAAGTTTCATTTTCTGTTGTGTGCATTGGACCTCCCTGAAAGGCGTGGCTCTTGCGTCACCTTGATGGACAGCTAGGTGTCCTTATATAACCTGAGTCTTACTACACTTGCAGATTTCCTGTGAGCCTCTCCAGAAGCCCTCTTGTAGGAGGAGTGGACAGGGGGCACTGCAATGCAGATTTATGCTAATGACATGATAATTGGCCCAATGTTACTTTTGGTCATCTTCCAGGCCCTACTGAGGCTGCACTGCTTTCTGGGAATTCTGTCTTCTGGGAGTCCCAGCTTTTGCAGTTAGCATGCTGAGTTCTTATTGACAGTGCCCTTCTCCACCCTCTGTAGTGGTTATCTGAAGTGGTGCACTTGTCCCCCTCCCCAGGAGAGCCAGCAACCTACCTAACATTACTGATCTGTCTACCTAACATTAGTGATCATCTCAGTTTCATTCTCACTTCTTTATAGTTTTTTTTTTTACCTCATGGAAGGACTAGAATGATAGTACAGAGAGCTAGTATAAATAAGTTTGTTTCTAATGTATCTCTTCTTTGAACTGGCATGTAGACTCTGGGATTTGTGTTTATATGTACAATGGGTATATAGGCATGTGAAGGAAATGAGAAATAGTTTTGCCCTAAAATATGATATTTTGAAATTCTGGACTGATGGAAGAAGCTTCAAGTTCTCTCTGACAACCCTCTCCCACCACCACCATCAACTCTCTTCAAAAATTTTCTGCTACCTTGAGATCTAGACCCACCTAGGAGAACAACTAGTTTTTTCTTCCCCTTCTAGTAAGAAGATAATATCCAGTCCCTCTGACTCATTTGAATTCCAAAGGGAACTATTTATCAGTTAGTCTTTGCTCTCCATCTATTCATCCTCCCTATTAACCCTTTATTGCGCCCTCTACATAATTCCTCTTTTCTTGTCCCATAACCCATTTCACCAGAAAGGCATATAAACTTGTGAAACTCATTGGGGAGCTGAATCCTCATTTTATGAGAATTCCTGTATATACACATTAAATTTGATAGCTTTTCTTTTATTAATCTGCTTTATTGTGAGTTGATTTTTCAGTGAACCTACTGAGGATGAAGGGGAAGTTTTGCCTTCATCCCCACATTTTTCCATCTAGGATGATTTTATGGTAAGTAGCTAGAAGAAATGGACTCCTCTAATTTTTCTAAAATAAGAGGGCTTTGTTTTCCTGGAAGAGAACCACTGGTCTGGCTGTTCAGAGTTCTAGTTTAAAATTGAGTAGTCAGATAATTACATCAGGGCCCATTCATCATTTCTGTGCTTGTTGACGCAGCTTGCAGATTCTCTCAATTTCCATTGAAATCATCACACTTACCTCTGTGTCCTGAGCTGCCATGTTCCTTATCTGTATTTTTTGTCTAGCCAATCTCATTGACCTTCCATGATCTGGATTTCTTCAAACATTCAGGTCCTCTTCTGGCTACTTTTCTTGGTTTGAAGAATAGTTCTGAATTTAATTTTTTAAATTATATTTTTCATCTTATTTGATCTTTGTAAATAAATTGAAGGAAGATATTTGATGTTATCACACATTTTCAAGTCATTTGAAATTGCTGATTTATTCTAAAAGCTTCAGAAAATAAAATACATGAGGGCTTGTTGCTCCACTTTTATCTAATTATAGGGTAGAAAACAAGCATTTGAACATAGTATTCAAGCCTTTCTATCTTAAAGAAAAATGCATTTCCTTTTCAGTGTCATCTTTGCTTCATTTCCTGAGGTGCATGAGATTCTAAGATGGACCTCAAAATTACTGGCCCCGACTGTGCACATGTCTTCAATCATTCATTAATGTATGTTCTCTGGTCAAGTAATTTTGCAGATATGATTAAGATCCCAAATCAGCTAACCTTAAGATTATCCCATCAGGTCTGACCTAATTCCATGAGCCCTTTAAAAATATAGAGTTTTCTCTGGCTGGTCTAAAAAGAGGAAGTCAGAGATTTGAAGCATAAGATGAATTTGATACATAAGAAATTCTCCATTGCTGACTTTGAATATGGGAGGCAATATAACAAGGAGAGAGGCAACTTCTAGACAGCCAACAAATAGGAATCTCAGTCCTACAAACACAAAGAACTGATCCAGCCAACCACAAGAATGAGCTTGGAAATAGATATTTCTCCAGAACCTTCAGTCTGACTGGATTTTGATTTCAGCCTCTCTCTCTGAGGAGAACACAGCCACTGTGCCTCACTTTTGATCTGTGGAAGTGTGATTAATAAATGTGTATCATTATAAGCCATTCAATTTGTGATGATTATTTATACAGCAATAGATAATAAATAGATTCTCTTATAACATTTGTTATATTAAACTCTAAACACTTCTACATTCTCATGTATTTTTTTTTTTTTTGAGACAGAGTCTCGCTCTGTTGCCCAGGCTAGAGTGCCATAGCATCAGCCTAGCTCACAGCAACCTCAAAATCCTGGGTTCAAGCAATCTTCCTGCCTCAGCCTCCCAAGTAGCTGGGACTACAGGCATGTGCCACCATGCCCGTCTAACTTTTTCTGTATATTTTTAGTTGTTCTGCTAATTTCTTTCTATTTTTAGTAGAGACAGGGTCTCACTCTTGCTCAGGCTGGTCTCAAACTCTTGACCTCTAGAGATCGTCCTGCCTCGGCCTCCCGGAGTGCTAAGATCACTGGTGTGAGCCACGGCACCTGGCCTACATTCTCATGTCTTTGTTTCTGACTTGAAAACTACCTGTGATATCCTTTCTTCTATCTCTCAAAGGTTGTTTTCTTTCATGTTATTTGGTTTTGCTTTTGAAAATTACCCAAAGCTTATTTACAATTCTTCATAAATCCTTTCTTGCAAATATGCCTCCCTCTTCTGAAAAAAAATCACCTTCTATCCCATATAGGACATATTTTATTCTGTCAAATTTTATGTTGCTGAGAGCATTCTTTTTTCCGTTTCTTTGTTTCCATAGCACCTCTAATAGTGTTGGATATCTAGGAAAGAAATAAATCATATGGCTGAATTAAATTGTGAACTACAGTGACAAAAACTATAACAAGTTAAACATGTTCCTTGAAGTGGAGGAGAGATTTGAACAGAAACTATAATACTGCTGACTGTAAAATAAAGGACTACTAATAGAGATTTAGGCTTACAGATTCAATGATCAAAGCTTGCATCATTTAAACAATTATAATAGCAATAGTTATGTCATAATTACACAACATTTTCTAGTTGGAGAAACATTATAATGTTTATTACTTTTCTGGTTTTCCAAAAATATTCTAAAATATAGGAAGTTCACATTTAATAGGTGAGCACATGGACCTTTTTATAGTGTAAAGTAATACAGATAATTGTTCATGAAGCCTAGACTCTAAATAAGCATTGAGACTTAAACTAATTCTTTTTCTAAAACATCATATACCTATGTTAGGTTTTAGTCTGAAATGTTGGTTCTTAGTGTGCTCATGGCCGAAGAATGACCAGACACACCAAAAGAAGGTAGGCACAAAAATGAAGCTTGTTGAGAAGAGAAAAATAGAATTATAGGACAAGAGCAAGATATAGGTTTACACAGCATGATATGTATGCCACAGATGATGATGGACCCATTGTCACAGCAAAGGGAAAGGACGCAAAAAAGGGTTTGGTTATGGTCTGTGTTTTGTTTTAGAGTTCCTGGATTGGAACTTCCCTAGTGGCTCAGACGTCACCATGGAACTACTTGGATTGGACAGTTGGGAGTCACATGACCGGGGCCTTAATGGCGCACGTGGTTGTTCTAGTTCAATTTCTGGACTCTATAATACTTATGCAAATTGGCCCGTGGGCTAGAGAGTCCTCTGCATTCTTTTGCAGCTGGCACTAAGTTATTTATGATTTGCAGATTCTTAGGGTATTTCCTCCTCCCCAGGTATGGCAGTCACTCAGGAGATTAGGGTGGGGCAGGACCAAGATGAGGGCCATGGCACCAACTTTCTTCCCTAGGAGACCCGGAATCCCTTATTATCTACCTAACACCTCCTTTTATGGTAAGTTTCTGCTAGAAAATAATTATATCTTAGGTACTCTACCAGCTTCCTTTTGCTTCTGTAACAATTTACTACATCTTTAGTGACTTAAAACAACAAATTTATCTTACAATTCTGATGCAGTCCTAAAAGTAAGGTGTCAGCAGGGCTGTGCTTGTGGAGACACTAGAGGACAATCTATTTCCTTGCTTTTTCCAGCTTTAAGTGCCATCTTTATTCCTTGGGTCATGACCTCTTCCTCCATCTTCAAAGCCAGCAGCAGCCTAGCATGTTTGAATCAATCTCTCCCCTCTTTCTCTCTTTCTTTCTCTTTCCCTCCCCCTTCTCGCCTCTGCTTCTGTCATCACATCTTCTCCAACTCTGTCCTTTGTTGTTACATCCAGCTTAGTACATAATCCAAGAAAATGTGTCCTTTTTGTGCCTCTGAAACTAATAACATCTTCCAAGTGCCTTTTCTATGTAAGGTAACATATGTGCATGTTCTGGGGATTAGTACATGAATATTTTAGGGGAGCCATTATTGTGTCTACCATAAGTATCCATGGTTAGAATTATAAAATAGCTAATATTGATATGTTTTATCTAGTGTTAAGATTAGCAGACTTCTAAAAAGACAACTCTTTATTAAAACCAAGAAATTTAAACAGTGCCATGCATTATAATTAAAAGAGGAAATATCCTAGAAAGTTTTCTTTAATGAATGTACTTTATTCACTGGTATAATATGATACATATTTCTAATAACAAATAACTTTGTAAAATTTTTCCATGATTGTAAGAAACCGGGTTATACACAGTATGCAAATGATGACTTTGTTATTTGGATTTAATGTGAATTATTTTTAAGCACATATTCAATAAATGATAAGAGGGCAGATTAGCACTGAAGTAAAAAATAAAGGTGAAAAACCATCATTCTCCCTTGCTTTATAACTTTAAGCTTATAGCTAATTTAAGTTTTCGATGGTGAAATGTCAATACTACTTTTTTCTTTATACTTACAATCCTATAATTTGAAATTTTTATACAATAGTTCCTTTGGAAACCATTCAAACTCACAGCCTGATTAAGTTATAAACAGTTTTTTTTTTTTTTTTCATGAGTTCCTTTTAGAATTCATCTTTAGGCTATTGTATTATTCTATTAGGAACAAGTCTGTTTTCAATAGACAACAACAATGAAACAAGACTGGCTCCATCCCAGTTGGTTTTATTAAGAAAAGTATAGCAAAATTAACAGGTATTTTAAAAAGACAAATTAATTACTTTATTAGCTGCTTTATTTATTTTATTTATAATATTTAATAATTATTATTATATAATAAATATATTTATTACTTTATTTATAATAAAAATAGGCAAAAACATTATATACATTTTGAATAATTCTAAATTTCTTACAACATACATCACGTGAACCATTACTGCAAAACAAACATATGAATCAAATTGACAAATTAACATAAAACAAAATGAACATGAACAAAATGTGATGTTGATTTTCTAAAACATAGACATTCTGAAAATGTCTTCTACCTTCAGAAATTCACTTGATATCTGTTATACATAAAAGATATCTTTTTATTGATAAAGAAATATTTATTCACACTTTAAACTGGTTCAATTTAAAATGTTTCTTGTATTTATTTTTTTAAGCAATAATACCACTTGGTTAAACAGTATTTTTGAACAAAGGTATTTGTCTTGATTTATAACTTAAAGTCACCTCTGGCTCAGTTAACTCAATCTCAAATGAGAACGGTACACAATATATAGAATTCTACCTTTTAATTTTAGGATTTGAATAAGGAAAGAAAAGAAACTGATATTTATTGAGTGGTAAATAATATATGTGCTTTACAGAGGTGCTTTCTCCCTCATTTTATAAGTAGCGAAACGATTACTGGGTCATACAAACAGAAAATGATGGGGTCAAATTCTGTCTTGAAACATTCCCAAACCCATGATTTTTCCATTATGCCTTTATGAATACTTCTTTCCTATAGACTTAATGACACTAGTGATATAAGTTTATAGGAGAAACTAATATTAACAACATATCACCATAGAAATAAAATGTAGACTTTAAGTAATTTTCTGGCTACATCTCCAATTTTAATTGGAACAATAATGTACTCAACTAAATACTAAAAGTCCCAGCCTTATAGAAATACCCCATGATTTTTTGAGGACACAGTGGCAGCAAATAAAATCCCTTAAATGTGTCTGGAGTTCCCAGGAGTCTTCTGAAAACCCCTATGAAAGTTTTACAGTTACTATATTAGATATTTTTAACCTCAGGCATTGTACAATAAAATGGCCATGAGCCCATCAAAGAGTTGGAATAATTATATGTTTTAGCCTAAACTTATTTCTAGACTGGATTATGCTAAGAGTCTATGTGATCCCTGCAATTATTCAGGTCAAAAGCAATCCTCTGGAATGTAAAATGTTTGTTTATTAAAATGAAAAACATATATAGTAGTTTTAATGCCAGTGATTTTAAATAGACCATATTCCACTAAATCAGTGAGTATATCTTTTTTTCTCTGCATTTTATTGCTTTCTCACCTTTTTTCCCCCTTTTATTTCTGCATTCTCCCTACTAAAAATTTTGTTAGAGGGTCTTGAAACTATGCTTACTTATTTTGTTTTAACTGAATATAAAAATATTTGGATAAAATGGTGATTATATTAGGAAATATGGGAAAATCAATGTGTCTTTAATTTTTTAGGTGAAAGTCACATAACATAAAAAAAACATTCACCTTATTTGCCATAATAAAGTGAACAATTCAGTGGCATTTAGTACATTCACAACACTGTGTAATTACCATCTCTATTTAGTTTTAAAACAGTTCCATCATGCCCAAAAGAAACCCCATACCCTTTAAACAGCCACTCCCCATTTTTTCCTAGCACCAACCCAGGCCACTACTAATCTATTTTCTGTCTCTATGGATTTAGCTATCCTGGATATTTCATATAAATTGAATCATAAAATATGTGACCATTGGTGCCTGGCTTCTTTCCCTTAATATGCTATTTTGGAGGTGCATTCTCATGGTAGAGTCCTTTTGATGTCTGAATAATAGTCCATTGTATGGACATACTACAGTTTTGTCCATTTATCATTGATGGGCATTTGGATTGCTTCCACATTTTGGCTATTATAAATAATGCTGCTGTGATTATTTATGTAAAGCTTTTGGTTTGAATACCTGTTTTCAACAATTTGGGCATATACCTAGAAATAGAATTGCTGGGTCATATGGTAGTTCTACATTTAATTTTTGAGGATCAAAATTTAAAGCTGCCAAGCTATTTTCAACACTGGCTTCAGCATTTTACATTACCAACAGCAATTAATAAAGGTAGTTTCTCTATGCTCTTGCCAACATTTATTATTTTCTTTTTTTTTAAAAAAAAGTTAAACATCCTAGTTAGTATGAAATGATATATAATTATAGTTTTTATTTGCACTTTTTAAATTACTAATGATATTGAGCATCTTTTCACATGCTTATTTACTATTTGTATATCTTTGGAGAAATGTCTATTCAAGTCTTCCCATTTTTAAAATTGGATATTTTGTCTTTATGTTGATGTAGTCTTCTTACTTGACCCTTATAAGATATGTTATTTGCAAACAATTCTCTCATTCCTTAGATTGACTTTTTCCTTGATTTTGTCCTTTGATGCACAAAGTTGTTCAATTTTGATGAAGTTCCATTTTGTCTATGTTTTTCTTTTGTTGCTCATGCTTTTGGTGTTGTATACAAGAAACCATTGCCAAATCTGCGGTGACAAATCTTTAGCTGTATAATTTCCTCTCAGAGTTTTATAGATTTGACTTTTATATTTATCCTTTGGATCTATTTTGAGTTAAATCTTTTAAATGGTGTGAAGTATATGTCCAATATCATTCTTTTGCAAAATTAGCTTTAATTATCTTCCAAAATGTGCTCTGATATAGCTTTTTATACCTCCTTCTTTATGTAGTCATTGTTACAAATTACATTTTTTACATTGTGTGTGCAGTGACATAGACTTATAATTACTGGACTATACATTTGTCTTTGAAATCACTTAGAAATAAAAGTTATAAAAAATAAAATTGTAGCACCTATTATATTTATCTATGTAGTTAACTTTACTAGTGTACTTTATTTCTTTGTATGGCTTCAAGTTATTCTCTAGTGTCCTTTAATATCAGCCTGGAGAGTTTCCTTTGGCATTTCCTGTAGGGCAAGTCTACTAGCAACAAATCCCTCAGCTTTTGTTTATCTGGGGATGTCATCATTATCCATTCATTTAGGAAGGATAATTTTGTCAGACATAGTATTCTTGGTTGGCAATTTGTTTTTCTTTGTCCAGGTAGGAGGTTGGGACCAGGGTAAATTAAAGTCTCATAAAACCCTCCTACCATATTTGTCATCTTTTTCTTATTTCAGTAATCACTTGGGTGCTGTAAACCTTTAACTACTTTTCAGATTTCTGACAAAGTTGATTCTGATAATTTTGGTTGTTTTTTCAATGTTTTTGTGGAGAAATATCCCCTTGAAATTCCCTACTCTGCCATTTCCAGTGAGGTCACTCTATAATAGTCTCTACACATTGAAAAAGATGATTATCTTTGCACCTAAAGTGGCTGCGTGGGTCTAGATTTCCAGCATCACATTCCTGGACAGCTTTCTCCGACCATCTTCTGAATGTGGCCAAGGCTCGTTTCTGGGCTTACGAATTCCTCTCCTTCAGATTCCCCAGGCTGATTTGATCCCAAGTGCTCAAGTATCACCTTCACATACATTCTTCTGGCTCTTTGGTTGCCTGTGTTAGAATACCTACATTCTCCAAAGTTGTGAAACAGAACTTCAAATAGCTTCTGGCATGCAAGTTGGAATGGTCATCATGCCCAGCTGTGGTCTCAGAGCCTAGAGGACACAGCTCACCTTGGCCTGGCTCATTCTACCCCACATGCATTTTTGAATGATTTCTCAACACCAGATTCACTTAGAAGAATACAGGCCAGTATTTCACATCCTTTCAGTAGAAGTCCTTGTATTCCCACAGGAATTCTGAGTTTCTCTTTTTCTTTTTTTGACATCCCAAATTATAATTTAGTTGCAAAGAGATGGCATTACCTGAGTAGATGTGGAAGTCTCTATGGCTTAGCAGCCACATTTCACAAATAGGAACTAATACCATGTTTCCTCAAAAATAAGACAGTCTTATATTTATTTTTCCTCAAGAAGATACCCTAGGGCTTATTATCATGGGATGTGTTATTTTCCCCTCAAAGCCTCAGCTTGCAGTACGCAGGGGATGGCTGGGACCTGACAGGGGGAGCCAACCTTGTTGGTGGGGCTCCCCGCACCTTTCTGGTCACCTCTAGGATAGTAGCGTCACGATGGGGCAGATGAGAAGGGCTGCTCCTCTTCTTTACCTTTCCGCGATGAAATGCATGGGTTGTGCAGGTACGCTGCATAGCCACACCCATCACTAGGTCTTATTTTCGGGGTAGTGCTTATATTGTGCAATTGCTTAGAAATCCTGCTAGGGCTTATTTTATGGGTAGGTAGGTCTTATTTTCGGGGAAATACAGTATCTCTTGTAAGAGGTTCTGTGGGTTTAACTTCCATGGTTCTGGCAAGAGACCAACCTAGTTTGCACTTAGGGAAGTCCTAGTCTTCCCTACTTCACATACTCCTCAGTCCAAATGCAATATGAAGTTATTTGCAATCAAAAGAAAAGTTCCCTAATAGCACAATTCATATTCCACCTTTATCTGCAATCATATGCAAAGTTTCCCAATAGCACAATTAATATTCCACCTTTATTAGATGTTTAGGAAACAGAGATCTAAAGTTATATCAATTTTAAATTCCTCCACAAAGAAGGAGAAAACATTTGCTATCCTCTTAGTCACAATTTATTATACATTAATCAATAAATCATTTGTAACTATATAAACATAGACATTTTTGAAAGAGAAAAACATAAAAAGATTGGAAAGATATATTTATATTTGTATAGTAAAATAATTCATTTCCCACAGACCACTACTACTACTGGGTCTATATGTTATTTTCCTATTATACCAAAGAAATGATTAAAATGTTAACTAATCCACATAGATTTCATGCTCTTAAAAATCACAAATATAAAAATGTACCAGATAGATTTTATTCATTTTATTGGATATATTGATTTACTTGCGAATGTTCATAGATTTGAAAATATTTGGAACAATCTAGTTATTTATTAGGCCATATATATGAACATATGATTGGAAGAGCCACATATTAGTAATTTTTTTTTTTTGAGACAGAGTTCAATGGCATCAGCCTAGTTCACCACAACCTCAAACTCCTGGGCTCAAGCAATTCTCCTGCCTCAGTTTCCCAAGTAGCTGGGACTACAAGCACGTGCCACCACTTCCAGCTAATTTTTTCTATTTTTTGTAGAGATAGAGTCTTGCTCTTGCTCAGACTGGTTTCAAACTCCTGGCCTCAAATGATCCTTCTGGCTTGGTTTCCCAGAGTACTAGCATTACAGGAATGTGACACCATGCCCAGCCAGTAATTTTTGTTTCAGTTTTAAAATACATCTCATTTTTGTATTTCAAATTTAAATTTAAGAAACTCTTATCTAAGTAAAACATGCTAGTAAGAAAAATAAAGGAAAAATATCATATGATGGGAAATAAAAGTAAAATTATTCTGATTTTACCTTACAAAGAGAAATATGATTAAGATCTTGTATATTTTCTGGCATTTTTACTATATTTCTGTAGATACAGATACTTTTGACTATATTTGAAAATATTGGCACTTTTTAAAAATAACATTGTAATCCAAGAATATTCCAAATATTTTACAACTCTTAACATTATAGGTAATAGCTGCTTAGTATATCTTTATAAAATTGAGCCATAACACTTAATCATTCTTCAACTACTGGCCATTCAAGTTGTTCACATATTTTTTTTTTAAATAATACTGTCAATATCTCTTACACTTAAGTTTCCATTACTCTTACTATACTACCAAAGATTTTTGTTAGCAAATTTTCAAAGCCTCCTATTGTGTGAAGAAGTTAATCACTGCCATCCTGTGCAAATTCAATTTGACAAGCATTCATGAGCACTTACAATGCATGAGACACTTCTGATCCAGCACTTAAGAAAATGAACTGAATGGTCAGAAAATCAGTTTTAGACATAACACACACCAATTGCAAAGACTTTTGTATTAGAACTAGAATGAGATTTTGTCCACAAAGAGAAACTTGAGTTAATGAAATCTAAAGAATGAGAGGCCTTGGGGAAAGATATTGTTCAGATCTGATATGCCATTAAGAGATTAGATGCTTTTAAAGCTGCCATGAGAAAAGTCCAAATGATACACATTCATGATGGTAATGGGAAAAGAAATTTTAAAAGGAATCTTCCACAGCTTCACTCAGCATAATGCCATTGATTAAATAATGACTAGAAGGAAATTACACATTAAAGTGTGATAGCATCCTCTAGAATATCTTAACCTTCTCTGAAGAAATATATTTGCTAACACTCTAATAGAATTCACCGCATAGTGTTGTTCAAGAGAGCTAAATTGATTCAGGAAATAGAGATGGTGATTGAGTTGTAATTCTTTGATGATATTACTTCTCTTTAAGGTAAAAAACATACTTACATTTTTCAAAAGCCATTAAAAATAGTTCTTGATGGAAACAACTCTCTGGAATTCAAATGATGTTTTAAGCCTGTGGACACAGCAATAGTGGTTAATATATTAACTTAATAAGAAACATGAAGCCAGGAACAGAAATATTGAAACAAAAGTGTAATGAATTTACTTGAGGTAGGGAAACATTTAACAAGGTAATTATTATAATTATTCTAAATATATACTTTATATATGTTACTAACTAACTTCATTTTAAAAGATACACTAGAAAAATAGCCCTTAGAATATAAAAACTGGAAGGAACCTTACATATCTTCAGAGGAGATGGAGGTATAAGAATATAAAGAGAATTATCCAGGAACACAGCTAGTAACTGAATATATAAGTTAAGATTACATTCAACTATAAATAAGAAAAAAGTCAAACAAAGTTGTCTTTTTGTTTTTCAAACTACATAATCCTTTCAATGCTGATAATGTAATTCAATGATGCTATTAGGGACTGGTAATCTTTCTTATTTCTGCTCTGCTTCAGTTGATAAAATGAGGCTCACCTATTCTATGGAGGGTAATCTACTTTATTCAAAGTGTACAGATTTAAACATAAATCCTATCTAAAAAAATATCTTCACAGTGATATCTAAACTGATATTTGACCAAATATCTGTGTACCATGGCCTAGCGAAGTTGGCACGTACAAGTAAGAATCACAAGTTCACCTGTTATAAATGTAACACCTATATACATCTCCTTAAGCCATACTTAATCTCCAAATAAACACAATAATGCTGTCTAACATGACACAACTATCATGCCTACAATCAAAAACACACTAGCCCTTCCCTCAGAAGAGGATGCAGTTACTGGGTGATGTTTACTCTTCTCCTTAGTAACTTTAACTGAAATACCGTGATGTAAAATTAACAGTACTCAAGTACAGTGTTGTAATTAAATGTGTCTTATGTCATCTGATAAAAGGATAAAAAGAAAACAAAACATATATATGCATATGTATATAGTAGTCTCCCCTTACCTGTAGTTTTAATTACCTGAGGTCAATGGTGGTCCAAGAATAGGTGAGTACAGTACAATAAAATGTTTGGGGGAGAGAAAGAGAGAGACCACATTCTCATAATTTTATTACAGGATATTATTATTATTATTCTATTTTATTATTAGTTATTTCTGTTAATCTGTTACAATGCCCAATTTATAAATTAAACTTTATCATGAGTAGTATGTATAGGAAAAAAACATACTAAATATAGTCTCACTCTGTTGTCTGGGCTAGAGTGCTGTCAGCCTAGCTCACAGCAACCTCCAACTCCTGGGCTCAAGGGATCCTTCTGCCTCAGCCTCCTGAGTAGCTGGGACTACAGGCACATACCACCATGCCCAACTAATTTTGTCTCTATATTTTTAGTTGGCCAATTAATTTATTTCTATTTTTAGTAGAGACAGGGTCTCACTCTTGCTCAGGCTGGTTTTGAACTCCTGACCTTGAGCGATCCTTCCGCCTGGGCCTCCCAGAGTGCTAGGATTACAGGCGTGAGCCACGCACCCGGCCTATAACTGGTATTTCTAACTGCCTTCCTCCACTACCCATTCCCTTTGCCCTCAGCAAACACCTCAGCTGCTGATGTTTCCTTATGTGGTTGAATGACCCAAACCTTCATTCCTGAAGAGTCTGGGCAATTACTAGTTTTGCCTGAATAGGGTTGTTGTAGTTTTCCATTGGCTTAAATGACTGGGCATGGTAATACTAAGATATGCCCGAAGGGATCTCCTGTATTTCAAATATAATCATCCTGACCTCCATTGTGGAGTAGCAGTTCGTGTGCCCTTTGTAATCAGGAATCACCCCACCCAGCACAGTAACTGTCTTCTTTGCCTGTTGATTCAGAGGTATGAGTTGCCCAACTGACCAGGTAGCAGCCTTATCATCTGGTTCAGTGGAATCATTAATATATCTCCTGATGGAGGCATTCCTCCCTTGGGAACTAAGACTTCTAGGCCAATAGAGCATAAGGGTGCAGGAAAATGAAGCAGAAAACTTTGCTAGTAGATCAATAGTGGTAAGCAGGAATGGTGCCACCCCCATGTTCACCCTTGATTCCTGGAACCATCGATCCTGGATATAGGAGAAACAGCACCATATATTGCTGATTCAGAGCATACACAGCCTTCTGGAGGGTCTTGCCCCAGACCTGGAAGATATTACTACATAACTGTAACTGTAACTGATTCTTCAGAAGGCAATTCTACCATTCAATCAAACCAGCTTCTTCAGGCTAGTGGAAAACATAGTAAGACTAGTGAATCCCATGAGCATGTGCTCATTGCTACACTTCATGTGCTCTTGAGTTCCTGGATTAGAGTCATGCTGTGTGGAATATGATGATGGTGGATAAGGCATTCTGTGAGTCCATGGATTGCAGTTTTGTGAGAAGCATTGTGTGCAGGCAGAGCGAGTCTATATCCAGAGTAAGTTTCCACTCCAGTAAGAAAAAAATGCTGCCCCTTTCATAATGGAAGCTGTCCAGTGTAGTCAACCTTCCATCAGGCTGCTGGTTGTTCACTCCCAAGGAATAGTACTATATCGGGGATCAGCGTTGGTCTCCGCTGCTGACAGATTAGGCACTTAGCAGTGGCAATAACCAGGTTGGCCTTGGTTACAAGAAGTCCATGTTGCCGTATATAACCTCCACCCTTGCCATTGTGGCCACTTCGTTCATGAGCTCATTGGGCAATGACAAGGTGGCTGGAGAAAGAGGCCAGCTGATATATATGGAACAGGTCATTCTATCCACCTGATTATTAAAATCCTTGCTGAGGATGAGCAAGGGTGAGCATTCAGATGGAACACAAATATCTTCATGGTTCTGGCTCATTCAGAAAAGTCTATCCACATGCCCAGACATCCTTGTCACCTGTTTTCCAATTATTTTCCTTACAAGTTCCTAGCCATCCAGTCAACTTGTTTACCGCAGTTCATGGATTGGAAAACAATTCACAGCTGGATATTTCTCTTTCCAAGCAAAAGGAACAACAAAATTGACTACTTGAAGTTACTCCCATTGGGAGGATTTCCCTTCATCACTGTGCGTCAGGGATGTCCCAGAAAGGGGCCGCAGGGCTGTAGCTCTCTGCTTTCAGATGGTACCTGTGTAATGCAGAACCCTCTGTAAACCAGGCTTGTGTTTTCTCTTCCTCTGGCAAATGTCACTTGCCTAATATTGTGGTTCAGATAACTCCTTCTTTTCTCCACCCCGTTAAAACTTGCAGCTAAGGAACATCAGCATTACCATGCAATTAGGACCAATGGTCAAAAGAAAAATGAACACAACTCACTCTTACTTTTACTTTGGCTATTTGTTCTCTCTACCAGGAGACTTTTTCCTGAGATATCTTTTGGCTAATTCCACCCTCTTATGACTCTTTGTTCAAATGTCATTTCTTAGTGTCTACTTCTATGGTGTACATAATCCCAATGAGTAATGCCTTTACATAATCCTCTTCCCTTGAATGTAGAAAAACCTGTGACTTCTTTCTAACTGATAAAATATGAAAAAGTGATGGGATGCTACTCATTGACTAGGTTGCTTTATATACATTATGTTATATAAACTCCATTTTAGCAGAATGGAAAGAGAGACTCTTCCTTGCTCACTCTGAAGAAGCTAGCATGTTAAAAGGGGCGTATGGAAAGTCTCTGGGGCAAGAAACTGCTGGTACCCTTGAGTCGCTGCAAGTGTGTCACTGATTGGCAGCTATGGAACACCTGGGTTCTTAGTCCTACAACCACAAGGAAATGAACTCTGCCAACAACCTTAGGGAGTTTGAAAGAGGACATTTTCCCCAGACAAAACTTCAGATGAGAATACAGATTAACCAACAACTTGACTGAGAAAAATACATGCATACTGACCCACGGAAACTAAGAGATAATAAATATGTATTGTTTAAGCTGTTAAATGTGTGGTAATTTTTTACACATAAATTTAAAAAAAATTAATACAACTTTCTTAATCACTTTATTTGACATTGCCCTTCCCTCACTACGTGTCCTGTGGCCTGCTCTGCTTTGCTTTATCTGGAGTACTTTTCAGTATCTATTATGCCATACAACTAATATATTTGTATGTTTTAGTGTCTGTTTCTCTCAATTGTGATGAAAATTTCATTTAAAAAAGCAAATTTTTTTTTTCATTTGTCACAGATATATCAACTGTGCTCAGAATAGCAACTGACAAATAGAGGGCACTCAAGGAAAGAGAAGTGAATATATGCATCACAACCAAATCAGCCAGACCTGAAGAGTTAGACAGCTTGAATAACACATAAGAGAATAAATGTAGAACATAAATCAGGGAACATGTTCCAGGAAATCCTGATTCCAGTTCTGGTTCTACCACTTGCATTTAACTCTGGGAAAAGTCTATAAAATTTGCTTAGCTTCAGTTTTATCATTTCTAAATATGGAAAATAATGCAAGCCTTGTCTACTTGTATATTTATTTTCAGAATCATAAAATGTAATGCATATAATATTGCCTGATACATTTTAATGAACAATATCAATTCCAAATGAAGAATATAGATGGCTAATATGAATGTAAAAATATTTCAGCCTTCCTAGTAAATGAATTATAGGCAAAACATTAATGATATATCACATATTGACTATCACAACTTGGATATGGTATATACTCTCATACAGTGATGGAAGGAGTGTACAGATGGTGTAAAGTAATGGATATCTGTTTGGAAAAGATCAAAGGGCTCAAAAAGGACACATGCATATCTTTTATTTCAGAAGTTCTGCTTGCAGTAAACTATTTTTTAGATGTGGTTGGATAGGTTTACAAATATAGGTATAAGAATGTGTATGAAAGTTTGCGTTGCAATTGTAAAACAATATAGTTGACCTGAATGTTAAAGCACAGATGAATAATCTGAAACACAGGTTTTTTGAATTTATTTTCTCTTGTTGGCCTCATTCTCTCTCTTCCTCCCTCTCCTTCTCCCACTCCCTTTCACCTTCTCTCCTTCTATCCTTTCTTTTCTTTCTCTCCTGCTTTTCACACTGATTAAACCTTTGCCAATCTCTCAATTTCACCCACTAATCCACTAACCTGAGGCCAGGATTATCATAACACTCCCAATTTCATGGGTTTTCCTGAGAATATATCTGAGAATTAATGCTGTTTTGACCTATGTTGTCCTCTTGACATTTTGGTTCTTTATAGAACTAATAGAAGTAAATCAGTTAGAAAGTAGACTAGGCCCTTTGAGAAGATATCATAACCAAAGAATATTGATCTTCATGCTTTACCATTTGCTATTTGCACATTTTCAAAGCATGTATTGAATTATACACCATTGTACTTTATAATATTTTAATAGAATAACTATATCACATCTTCTCACAAATTA
This sequence comes from Mirza zaza, assembly GCA_008750895.1. Classification (NCBI taxonomy): domain Eukaryota; kingdom Metazoa; phylum Chordata; class Mammalia; order Primates; family Cheirogaleidae; genus Mirza; species Mirza zaza. The sequence goes on from VSMD01026099.1 coordinate 48,362, forward strand.
CTTTTAATAGTTTTCTAATTTTCTAATCCTTGCTGACAGCCATTGCTGTTTTGGTATTTATTACTAAGCATTTCTTTTGACTGATTCTCAGCAAATTGTTGAGGAAGTTTTTGAAATATCATTGATAGTTCCATAAGCCTTACAGTTATGTCTCGTATGTTTATTTGTATGAAACTTAAGTTTTATTATTTTCACTTGGAATTCTCAGAAGTTTACAGTTATGTGTCACTTAATAACTGGGGTACATTCTGAGAAATGTGTCATTAGGCAATTTTGTCATTGTGCAAACATAATTATACAAACTTACTGGTGGTGTAGCTTACTACACACCTAGGCTTAGGGTAGAGCCTATTGCTCCTCAGCTACAGACCTGTACAACATGTTAATGTACTAAATCCTGCAGGCAATTGTAACACAATGGTGTTTGTGTGTCTAAACATAGAAAAGGCAATGCATTGCATTACAATATTATGCCTACTGCCTTACTACTAGGCAATAGGAATTTTTCACCTCCATTATAATTTTATGAGACCACAGTCATATATGTGGTTCGTTGTTGACTGAAATGTTATCTACTAAGCATAAAAATACTTGGTTTCTATTATTTATCTTTCAAAATTACCCTACTAGATTTAAAATATGATGTGGAACTTCATTTTTGCTGCAGAAAAATGCAAGAAAAGATAGTAAACTGGTAAAACACAAAACTCTACAAAATACTTGGCCAAGTCTCTAAGTTCTGAAGTTGAACATTATCAAAATGTTAGATGATCTGGTTTACCTTGATATCAGGAAGTCCATTAGTAAGAGAAGTATGTGTACATAGATAATCAAGATTAGTAGGAACACTTGGATGTAGCTTGGTTCTTCTGGACAAACTCTATAATATTGAGACATTTATATTTTAAATATGCACAGTTCTCTAAATCAGTATTTTGGGGTTGATTACAGCCATGTCAATCAATCACTTATATCACAAATAACATAAGAGTATTGTCATTTAATAATTGACTGACTCCTTGATATTCAACTATTATGTCAATGACACTGGATTAATTCAAATCATAATGGTTCATTTGAAATAGTAAATCGTGAAAGTCCTGGCTTTTCACATACTTAGAAAAGAAGCTTTGCTTTTCATTAGAAGCACTGTACTTTTTATCTTACTAATGAAATCTAAACCCTATTATTATATATATCTTATTCATTAAAATGTATATATGATATATAATAGAAATGAACTTTTATGCTAAAGATTTTATTAAAAATAATAAAGTTTATCTTTGTTGTTTCCTGCCTGGAGCTTCCCAAAAGAACTAGTAAGAAATAAGTTATCTGTACTTGTTATAATGAGACTATTTATAAATAGTAAGCAAAAATACTTTGATGATTAGCCCTTTCTTTAGTATTAAAACTTTTTTTGGGCCGGGCGCGGTGGCTCAAGCCTGTAATCCTAGCTCTCTGGGAGGCCGAGGTGGGCGGATCATTTGAGCTCAGGAGTTCGAGACCAGCCTGAGCAAGAGCGAGACCCCATCTCTACTATAAATAGAAAGAAATTAATTGGCCAACTAAAATATATATAGAAAAAAAAAAAATTAGCCGGGCATGGTGGCGCATGCCTGTAGTCCCAGCTACTTGGGAGGCTGAGGCAGCAGGATTGCTTGAGCCCAGGAGTTTGAGGTTGCTGTGAGCAAGGCTGACTCCACGGCACTCACTCTAGCCTGGGGAATAAAGTGAGACTCTGTCTCAAAAAAAAAAAAAACTTTTTTTGCTTTATTTTACTTGGTATTTTAATTCTTTTACATGTTTATTCCAGAAAACTTAGGGTCTATTACCTTTTAAATTCTCATTTAGCATCCTCCTCCTAGTATCCAAACCAGTTTCCTCGCTTGATTGAATGTCTCTCACAAGAGCAGGCAGTATTTCTCAGTGAAGGTGATGTGATAGAAACATATGATAGACAGAGTCCCCCATGATTTGGCTATACCCTATAATTCATCAATTCTGATCATTTCCACACTTACACCCTGCTCTAGCCATAATTCTCTACATGCATATTTTAGAATACACAAGCTCCTATTTCTGTTTGTATTTCCCTGATATGTCTTCTCGTCCCCAACATCCAGTCCTTCTTCTTCTGAGTAACTCTTTGTATCCTTCAAGAGAGGTAGAACAGATGTTACTTCCCCCAAGTAGCCATCCTTGGGATTCTTTGGGCACCTGTCTGTCCTTATATGGCACTAAAAGAATACCTCAACCAGTGACTGCTATTATCTCCTCCTGTGTATGTTCTCTCCTTATTTCCGCCAAATGCACATAAACACTCACACACATTTGCCCACACATATACTCACAGACTTACACACAAGCACACACTATGAAAATAAAAACATTTTCTTTAATTTAAAAAAATCCCAGGCATTTAACAGTGATTATCGCTAGTGCTTAATAATTGTCTGTTGAATGAGTGTTAATATTACTTTAAGTTTTTAAGAAATAGAAATGACCAAGACTATGTATACCTAAAATTTAGGAGTAAAACTTTCTTATCTATTATACTGTAATTCTATACCTGTTTTTAAGATAATTAAATAATTTAATACATATTATAAAATTGTAGCTACTTTTAATAGTCATATCAAAGTAGTGATATTGAAGTCTTATTTTCTATGAGATATTGATACTCTTTAGACATTTCTGACATGGTCTATCTTTTGTCTAAATTCTACTTTGAAAAAACTCTACACAAATATGTCAAAGCAAATGAGAACTCTCAAAATATCTTTGTATGATTTTTTAAAATAACCTTGAATAATCACACATCTATAGATAGATAGCGATATATAGGTATGTATACATTCAAATACATCTTCTATAAATTCCATCAATTAAAAAATTAGAGATCATTTGAAGTTTAACATATGTAAACATTATATGCAGTTTAAGCTAGATGATCTTATATAGATGAAATTAAGATATACAATCTAGGATCACCAGGAGTCTATTACTTAATCAGAATAACTAAGTTTTTTGTTACATAGATGGAAAATTTCTAATTGGTAGGATCTGAGTGATTCATATAATAATTAAACAAATACTTATTGAGTGAGCACTTTATATACCAGTCATTACTCTAATCACCTGGTATAAATCAGCATATTTGTGTAAGGAATTTATTAAAACTTTATTTAATCATTTTGTTAAATGTGACTAGTATATATCTTATTCTCTTACAATCATCTTCTAAAATTCTGACGTATTACAATTACATAACAACATGAACTATCAGAAAAAATACTACTTTAATCATTTTTAATAACTATACACTGCCTTCATGAAAGATCACAGTGAAAATATTTGGGGCAAGGGTCCACTTTGGTGTCTCTTAAATCATACCACATATATAGCATAATATCAATGCTAATCAAGTTGACATGCTCTTTTTCTGGCTATCAACCCAGAAAATATGCCTCTTTGAATATTAAAAATAATGCCCAATGTAGTAAAATTTATAAATAAAAAATACTAATTTCTTCCAAGATCTTGAATTGTTTGGGAATGTGTCTGATACTTAAGAGAAGGTATTGTTTTAAATCACATCAGTAGAATTCGTTTGCCTTATGGATTAATATAAGACATTTACTCTTAGACAATATGAAAAGGACTAGACAACTTTCTAATATAGAATGCAACAAAATATAAGGGGGTTTATTATAAATAAATGAAATACATAAGCAAGTTGACTTTGCTTGAAAATTAGGGGTTTACAAGACTCTAGGACTCTATAACCATGATGAGAAACTTAGCAGGCCAACAATCAATAAGAAGATATGAAAGTTTCAATTTCAATTTACTTAAAGCATAGATACAAGTTTTACCATAATGTAAGAAGCCAACGTGCAAGAAAATACTTTTGTTGGAAGTGGATTGTCATGAATGTTGTGTTTTCCTCGTGATGATATACTAGAAAATTTCAACAACAATAAAATTTTAATATTGGTCATTTTTTATATTTTTTCAATAGAGGCTCAAAGAACTGAAACAAAGGGAATTTGCTCGAAATGTAGCATCTAAATCCAGAAAGGATGAAAGAAAACAGGAAAAGGCACTTCAGCGCCTGCACAAGCTGGCTGAGCTAAGAAAGGAAACCGTATGGTGAGTGTGCAATGAAATGTTAAGTGTTCTTAAAACATGACCAAAAAAGAGGGTGGGGGGATTAGAAATAAAGGGCACAAACTCATTTATTTCTGTACCCAGAATAAGGCACACATGTTTTCATGGCCTTCTGTAGCTGTAAACAGTAATTTGAATTTGAATTTTATGCAAACACCTGTTTAATGCACATTTCAATAAAAAGACAAAATTACTATAATTTTAGTCAGTAAAAAAATAAATTTTACATTATGTTGCTATTCAAACTGTCTTAGTTGAAAGCTATCCCATTTCTTGATGAAATTCAAAATATTTGACTGAAGAAAAGAGCAAGACACTGTATCGTGATCCTTCTTACAAAAGGAGTTTAAAAGACTTAGTTTTCTAAATGAAAATTTGGGTCACTTTCATTTAAAATTCTCTTTAAGATAAGAAACATCAAGAAGATCCTATGCATTTGAGAAGCACATCAAAATTAGTTTCACTGTGAATAAACTATGACAGGACTGTTAAAAGTTCACACATCTTAAACTTTGACCTGCTTCTAACAGTGAGCAGATGTTGATGTGAATAGTGCTGTAATTCAGACTGTACAATTCAAAGCAGGGCAACATGATTAAAAAAAATCATCTTTTAAAATGTCCTTTGTTTCCCTAAAAAATAAGATCTCTCTTACTATTGTTTATAACAAATCTATTTTACAGCAAGTCTATTTTATACTATATAGTATTATGGGATATGTTGTTCTATCAAAAGATTGCTAGGGATGCCAAATTTGGAAAATCTGAAATAAAACTTTTATGCATTCATATGTATAACTGTTAGATAGAAGCATAACTGCTATTCAGTTATACTAACCAAATATATTTACTTTGTGTGGTTATAAAGGAAAAATTATACAAGTGCAAGTATATACTATAGAAAATCATGGAACCTGCGTAATTTAATGCTCTATAAGTAGCATTTACAAATGTAAATTATAATATAGTAAGTGAACTAGAGTTTATAAGAGATATGTACAAAAAAACCCGATATTGCTTATCTAAATTATTATCCTCAGTATAGGGCACATATTTCACATAATATATTTAGACACACACACACACAATTTTCCCATTAATTCTGTGTTTCTAAAGCTATGTAAACAGGAAGTCATGCTGTTACTTGATAGTAGACAAAGGAATAGAACAGTAAATTGTGTTAGTTGTTAGATAAATAAGAAATTCAACTAAAAATTTTTGTCCATTTATAACTTCTAAAAATCTGAATTTTTAGAATAGCATGGAAATTTCTACATAGATGATACTGTTAGCAGAAGGATAAGATTTGGGGATTCCTTATGTTTATGTGATTTTCAGTACAGTTCCTTTAATTAGAACTTACTATTCACATTGTGCTATATTGCCAGATAAATCGCATCTTTTTTTTTTTTTTTGAGACAGAGTTTCACTTTATTGCCCAGGCTAGAGTGAGTGCCATGGCGTCAGTCTAGCTCACAGCAACCTCACACTCCTGGGCTCAAGCAATCCTGCTGCCTCAGCCTCCCAAGTAGCTGGGACTACAGGCATGCGCCACCATGCCTGGCTAATTTTTTCTATATATATTAGTTGGCCAATTAATTTCTTTCTATTTGTAGTAGAGATGGGGTCTCGCTCTTGCTCAGGCTGGTCTAGAACTCCTGAGCTCAAATGATCCGCCCACCTCGGCCTCCCAGAGAGCTAGGATTACAGGCTTGAGCCACCGCGCCCGGCCGATAAATCGCATCTTAAGTAAACAGCCTTGTATCTGCATTTACTGTATTTATAATTTATAACTTCAGGATAATTTTAAATATTAAGACTAGCAATTTCCAAAGACTCAACACTCTCATTAAACTAGTCCTTTCTCTTAGTTACCTTGCTTTTCAGCATACCACTTGGACTGTGGCAGACTCCCAGTGAATGTGGGTTGAATTGAATTGTTGAGCCAAATTCCCAGCTTTTCTGAAGTAATGAGTAAGGATTGTTTTTTGTTTTGTTTGTTTCTTTCCAACTTCCATCATAGTTATCATATAGCATCTACGATGTTGAGTATTTGTGAATTAAAGTAATTTTACCTTAGAGAATTTTACAGCACTCCAAATTTCATTGAAGGGGCCAGGGGGTAGAAAATCTTGGTCAGGAATCACTGGTTGAGAGCATATCTTAGAGATTGCTGTTAACAGCTATGGAAGTAACTCCAAGACTACATCTCCAAGTTATCCCCAAAATAACCAATAACTAAATGATATTGCAGAAGGCAATTGCACTATATGAAAGTAATTCTCTTACAAAGATTTCAAACTTTGAAAAAAAACATTTTAATGACTTTTCTAACATGTGTTTGTCTACTTTTCTTCAAAAGTGCCCTATTAAGCCCATGATTTTATTTCTTTTTATAGTGCTCCCGGAAGTGGCCCCATGTTCAAGTCAACAACTGTTACTGTGAGAGAAAATTGTAATGAAATTTCCCAAAAAGTTGTGGATTCAGTTAGTAACCAGCAAGATTTCAAATATACTTTGATTCATAGTGAAGAGAATACTAAAGATGTTACTACTCTTGCTGTAGATCCAGAAAACTCAAATAATTACACAGAAAAAAATAGTCAACTTGGGGATCAAGCCCAGGGAATTCACAGACACAAAATCGGATTTTCTTTTGCATTTCCAAAGAAAGCATCCGTGAAGCTAGAGTCCTCAGCTGCAGCCTTCTCTGAATACAATGACGATGCCTCTGTGGAAAAAGGATTTAGCAGAAAAAGTAGATTTGTCCCCAGTGCTTGTCATCTTCAACTATCTTCACCAACAGATGTGCTTTTGAGTTCTGAGGAGAAAACTAACTCTTTTCATCCACCAGAGGCAATGTACACTGGCAAAGAAACTGCTCAAGAGATAAAAGAAGTCTCTAGTGAAAAGGATACATTGCTATTATCTTCATTTTGCCAGCTTCAACTCCCTTTATCTTCTGATGCAGACGATTGCCAAAGTTCAGTCCCAGCAGCCGATCAAATACCACTGGAAGTTATTATTAATGAAGACACACCCATGAATGGTAACAATTCTGAGTTGTTAGGAAATAAATCCATAGTTTTTAATATGTCTACTGATTGCATAGCTGTGCAAGCTGCCACAGAGGAAAATGTTAAGAATAATGAAACATCCACTGTTAAAGTTGAAAATAAAAACAGTCCTGAGACATTGGCTCTTTCAAATGCTGAAGAGGATAATATAACCTTACATAAAAAACCAGATTTATATAAAAGGCAATGTGAGCCATTTGTACCTGTACTTAACAAACATGGATCAACAGTTCTACAGTGGCCATCAGAAATGCTGGTATACACAGCTACTGAACCATCAATTTCCTATAGCTGTAATCCTCTATGTTTTGATTTCAAGTCCACTAAAGTAAACAATAATCTAGATAAAAATAAGCTGCCCTTAAAAGATCTTTACTCTCTGCCAAAGGAAGAAGACATTTGCAAGAGACCAGTTTCAGATCGCAAGGACATGTCTGTTGCAGGACTCCCTGATTATGAAATTGGAGGTAGCAGAAATGAATACACCCAAGTCACTCCTCTTTTAACTGATGATATTCTCTCCAATAATTGTGATTCTGGAAAAAATGAGAATATGGGTCAGAGATATAAAAATAGTTCCTGTAGGATGAGAAAAACAGAAAAATGCAATTTTACTAAAAGTCAAATGAAACAGCACACTCTAGTTGATAAATACAACAAAATAAAGTTGAAAGATACTTATGAATACTGGTTCCATAAAAGTAGAAGAAAGAAAAAGAGAAGAAAGTTATGTCAGCATCATCGTGGACCAAAAACCAAAGAATCAGAGACTCGCTGCAAAATGGAAACAGAGAATAGTTACACTGATATGACTGGGAAAAATCCACTGGTACCAATTTCAGAAAAGCAGAGTTTAGCTGCAGAGCAATTAATAGACTCACATCAGTTACCTGATAAAAGGCCCAAAGCAGCATCCATCTCCTTACGTGAAAATGAAGAAATATATAAAACCTGGAATACAGAATACAATAATAACAATACTATCAGTTCCAAAAACCACTGTAAAAAGAACACACTGCTTTTAAATGGACAATCAAATCCGACAGTGATACATTCTGGAAAACACAATTTAACATACTCCAGAACTTATTGTTGTTGGAAAGCCAAAATGTCAACCTATAGACAGCATCACGGATGCTTAGTTTTGCAAAATGACATGAAATGCCTGAGTCAGAATCAGGCTGTTAAAAGAGGTTACAATTCTCTCATGAATGAATCAGAAAGATTCCATCGAAAACGTAGACAACATTCATATTCTTATTCTTCGGATGAAAGTTTGAATCAACAGAATTATTTACCAGAAGAATCTTTGAGGCCACCAAGTACTTCAGTTACTCCCTGTAAGCCTAAAAAGAAACGAAGGAGAAAAAGAAGCAGATTTCACACTGAATTTGAAAATTTAGAACTCAAAGAAAACACTGATCGTCCCATGAAAGGAAATTCTCCCTTAAATCACTTGGATAGGTTAACAAGTGAAGACAAAAAAGAAGAATTGAAACCACAAGAAGTTGCAAATATCGAAAAGAACTCAGAACAAACCAACCAAGTGAAAAACAAACTGACTTTGCACCCTACAGATCCTCTTCCTTCTGAAACCAATGGTGAAACTGAGCATTTAGTAATGGAGATTGCCTCTGGTGAATTGTCAGAGGTTTCCAATCATCCCACCACATCTGTCTATGTAGCTAGTGCCCCAGCAAAAGAAGTAATTGACAATACCTTGCTCGAACACAAAGAAAGAAGTGAGAATATAAATCTTAATGAAAAGCATATTCCTTTCAAGTTGCCTAATATTGAAAGGAACTTTAGACAGTCACCGCCTAAGTCATACCTTTGCCATTATGAACTGGCTGAGGCCCTTCCACAAGGGAAGATGAATGAGGTATCAACTGAGTGGCTGCGTTATAATTCAGGAATCCTTAACACACAACCACCATTACCATTCAAGGAAGCACATGTCAGTGGTCATACCTTTGTAACAACTGAGCAGATCCTGGCTCCATTAGCTTTACCAGAACAAACATTATTGATCCCACTAGAAAACCATGACAAATTCAAAAATCTACCGTGTGAGGTCTACCACCACATTATACAGCCGAACATGCTGGCCAACAAGGTCAAATTGACCCTTCCTCCAGCTGCCCTTCCACCCCCTAGCACGCCTCTGCAGCCTTTGCCTTTGCAGCAGCCCTTATGTTCTACCTCTGTAACCACCATCCATCACACTGTTTTGCAGCAGCACGCTGCAGCTGCTGCAGCTGCCGCAGCAGCCACAGCTGCAGGAACCTTTAAAGTGCTTCAGCCACACCAACAGTTTCTTTCCCAAGTCCCAGCTCTCACCAGAACATCTTTACCTCAGATCTCAGTAGCACCAGTAGGACCGAGGCTGTGTCCTGGGAACCAGCCACCTTTTGTTGCTCCTTCTCAGATGCCAATCATTCCAGCTTCTGTTCTTCATCCTAGCCATCTGGCCTTCCCACCTTTACCCCATGCACTCTTTCCTTCGCTGCTCTCCCCACACCCTACTGTCATCCCTCTGCAGCCCCTCTTCTAGTCATCACCATAACGGGGAAAGAAAATACTCATGTGAAAACTATTGCTATATAAGTAAGTGTTCATCTAAGTGGGTAATTGGCTATTTAACTGGTGGAAGTAAACTGGCCATAATACGGCCTCATTGATTTGAAATCATTTACTGTAAGTGTAACGATGCAAATAAACTCTTAAGTTTCTTATATATAATATTATTAAAGCACTGAATAGTTTGAAAATTAATACAATATATGCTATATATTAAAATGATGTCTTAAGAGTATGTATAATGTACATAAAATATATTTATAGTACTATAATTTATGTTGTAAAGTATGCTCTTTGGGTTTTTTTTTAATTTTTGTGTATTCGCACCTATTTAATGTTTAGACAAAGCTGATGGCACTATGTTTTGTACTATGGTCCTTGAAACTGTAAATTCAGTGAAATATATCTCTTGCAATAAATTTTTGTTAACTATTTAAGTAAATCAACCTTTTGTTTTTAGTTGGTTTTCACTGTTTAAGAAATATATGGTAACAGTAGGTATTGGATTTATATTGTTTCTTTCATACACTGCCATCTCCAAACCTCCAAGGCCCAAGAAAATATCTTTGGAGCTGTATCAATACTTAAACTATGATATTATCTTTCAGAACTGGTACAACAAAGGGTCCATGTTTTTGTTTTGTTTTGTTTTGTTTTTCCTATTTGTTCTAATGTTGCTTATACTCAGGAGTTTACTACATTTCCTGAAAAATTGATCCTCTCTTTAGACAATAAACCATGGAAATTCGTATTGAAATAATGTTAGTATTTGTGTGGGTGATAACTCAAAAATATGCAAAGAATGTAGAATTCCCTCAAGAACTCTAAAACAGGACTAGTAGACAAGAAATGGCAAATAACCAATAGAAGCCCTTATAACATTTTTGTATGGTAAAATCGTCAAATTTATTGTGCTTATTTTCAATTGTTTCAGGAAATAAGCATATATTAAAGAATAGGTTTAACTCTAATAAATTACGGTCTGTTATATAACATCTTAGGATGAATGGCAAAAACACAATCTGTATCTGGATATATTCCTAACTGAGAATCTGGAAGTGGATGGAGAGTAAATAAAGAGCTCTTCTATTTGCAAATCTTTTAGTAGTCATGCTTGTATCATATTTTGAAATCACTAAGGAACAATTAGAAAACCATCACATCACACTTCCAGATTCTGCTTTATTTTTAATGACCTCTGCATTATCATTCACTCAAGTGCTTCAATATGTACTGAAGAATTTAATTATTCAATAGAAAACTAGGGAATAGCAACACTTTTCCCAATAAAGTTTTCTAATATGTACCTTTCCCAGGCCATGCCATTCAGCAAAGGAAAAGTACACATTCCTGTTAGAGTGGAATGACCTCTTCATGTGCCAATGACAGAGTATTATGGCAGCCTGGCAATGAATCCAGGCATCAGAAAGCACAGCTGAGCCCCTCTAAATGGAGAGCAGCTTCTAAATGATGCTGTGCTGAGGAAATGGTATCAAGTCCTTAAATATGAAATGTCTGATTTTTAATCAAAAGTTTTATTTGTTATATCTTAAACTAGAAACAGTGCAATTAATCAAAATATGTGCCTAAACTATCAATGCAGTTGTGTCATCTTAATGGTACTTGTTTGTGTCAACAGTGAAGAAGTATGGAGAGTGAGTGGTGATGAAATCATGAAAGGCATTATTTACAGCTTGTTGAGAATTGAATATTTTTCCTTGTGAGAAGTTGTCCAAAGTCTGGAAGAAATGGTAGTCAGTTGGTCCAAGGTCTGGTGAATATAGTGGATGACATATGGCGGATGAAACTGGATCACCAGTTTCTAAGTCTAGCCTCTGTAGTTTGAGCAGCGTGTTTGTGTGACATGTGGTCAAGCATCATGGTGTAAGAGGATTGGCCTGTCTCTATTGACCAATCTAGCTGTTTAATCACAAGCATCCTCATCATTTCATTCAACTGGTTGAAGTAGATATCTGCTATAATCAACTGACGAGGTTTCATGAAGCTGCAGTGAATAATACCAGTGCTGGACCACTAAACAGACACCATTAGCATTTTTTGATGAATATTTGGTTTTGGACTGTGTTTTATTTTTATTTTATCTATTTTATTTTTATCCAACCATTGTGTTGAATGCTTGTGATTGTCAAAAAGAATCTATTTTTTATTACACATAACGATAAGGTATAGAAATGGTTTGTATTTATGTAGTGACAAAATAAAGGCAGATTTTGAAATAATTTTTTAAGCTTGTTTAATTTATGTGGCATCCATCTATCCAGCTTTGTTACCATGTCAGTTTGTTTTAAATGGTCTAATATTGTTGGAATAGTAACACCAAACCTTGTTGTTAATTTACACGCAGGTTGAGATGGATTTGCTTCTACAATAGATTTCAGCTCATTATTATTCACCTTGGAGTCAGGTGCTGCCCATGTGGCTCATTTTTAAGATTAAAATCATCAGAATGGAACTTTACAAACCATCAACAAACTGTGTGTTTATGAGTCACATCTTTTTCAAACACTTTGTTGCTATTTTGAGCTGTCTGCACAGTATTGGTTTTACAATGGAACTATATTTGAAAATAACACAAATTTTTGATTTATCTATGGTTTTACAAAAATTGTTTTAAAAAAACTTGGAAAGATAATCACAAGTCAAACTGTTTGAAAGAATGAAAATGTACTTTCACAATAAAAATAAAACAAGAAGTGTCAAACTGAAATGTCAGAGATATCAACTGTCAAACTTAGTACTTAAGGGAATCGGACATTTCATATTTAATGACCTAATATTTCCTATGGCTATCCAAAGAACCGGATTATCCTAAATAATTTAGATCCTAAAAGTATGTTCCTATATCAGATAATTGATTCTGTTTTATGTATGAGATATAAGGAAGAAAATCTAGGTCATTTACTTTCATGATTATTTGCCACAATGATCATTGGTTTATTTGAATGTTTACCTTAAAAATGCTTGTAAAAGACTGAATACACCATTTTATCATTGACAAATAAGAAGATAAAAATAGTAAAGAAGCAATTCCATTTCAAATGCTCTAAGATAATATGTTCCAAAAATGGGAACTAAAATTGCAATGGATGAATTTTCCCCCAAGCAAACTATTTGAAACTATCTTTGAAGATAAAATAAATGGAATATCTACTGGGAAATGCTGACCCAGTTTGTTTTTAATTTTTCACAGCAGAATTGTTGCTTCTGCTGTTAAAAAAAAATAAAACTAAGTGTTTGAATTTAAAATATGCAGATTTTCCCTCTTCATCTTCTAACTATCTACTTGCTTGTTTACCTCTTACCTCTTGTTTTTATCCTGTAATTCCTTTTTGTCCTGATCTTTTTCTTTCTTAACTTTATTACAGACATCATTTGTGTATGTGTGTGTCCTCTCCTCTTCTTTCTCCATGTGATCATTCCTTTTTTCTTTCAAATTCTGTTTCTTTCTTATTGTTTTTGCTGTTAAATGATATGGTTAGATGTGCTTAACTTGTTAGCTACAATAGAATATACCTGATTCTAGGTATATGATAGGAATTTATGGAAAGTTTGAAGAGAAAAGTTCTCAGTTAAGATTAATTAAAACTCAGCTTGACACGTGAAGTGATTGATTCTCATGGATACCAGTGGCTGGGCAAGAAATGTGAATCTTAGTTTTAGTTACACACTATCAAAGCCAGTCTGATTATAAACAATTCATCTAATTATTTGATACTTTGCTAAGATACTGCTTACATGGCCTGGGCACCTGTTATGTGTTAAGGGCTCAAAATGAATGGGTGGTGACACACACGTTTATCCATTCTGATAACTCCAACCACAGCATCAAGGGAATCAGCTCAACAGGCTGAATATCGACAATGAGCAGAGCAATCAGACAGGTAAGTCAGGATGTATCGTCAGGCAATGGGGCTGTCAGAGGACCACAGGTCAAGTCCCTATCAATGACAGCAGGAGTCAAGTCAATGGGGCAGTCATACTCTGGAAGTAGTTTTGGGGACTGGTTGGTGGTGTATCCATAAGTTGTATTCTAAAGCTGAAATCCCAGCCCTTTGTAGGCATGAATATTGTACATCCTATATGTGTTGGAAATTTAAATGACTCTACCACTGTCTCTTACCCATCATCTCTCATCTGCTAGTTACAGGCATTACCATAGCATGTTATTATACAGATAAACAATTTGGAATATAGAATGAAACCTGAAAATAGAAAGCAACTGTAGCCAATTAATAAAGGTTTTTTACATTGGATGATAGGGAGGAAACTGATCCCCAACTTCAATTATCACGCACACATTGATGACATATTTTCTTCAAGTCACTTTGAGTTGAAGACCTATATCAGACTGTCCATAGGGCATCTCAAAATGGATATCTGCCAAATATTTTGAACTAAAAATTCAAACTCATCATCTTACTTTATAAGTACCACTAAAACCTGTTATTTTTCATGTTTCTAAGCTCTGTGAATGTAATTATAATAAACCCTGTTATTCAAGTCAGAAACTATGGTGTTATGCCCACATCAAAGCAACCAATAGACCATTTTGGCTCAATTTCCTTAACTTTTTCTCAAATATATTCTACTTTTCCTACCTTTCCTATCTATACAGTTCTATTAATAGTGCTAGTAGTCCATAAGATGAATTGCTGTTTTAAATTAATGTCTCCATGCTCCCAGTCTCCCATTCCTACAGTCTATCCTCCACACTTCTGCCAGGGCTACATTATAAAACTATAATCTTCTTACAACATGCCCCCACCTTAAAACTTATTATGAGTTCTCAATTATCCTGAATCTCAGGATGAACGCTGGAGTTCTTAATGTGTCACAGAAATATCTATGGTGAAGTAGGTGCCAGCTCTCTACTCAGGATCATCCATTCCATCACTATTCTGGGACAACCATTCTAATCTACAGAGTTACAATCTTTTCAAGCTTGTGCAAGCCTGTTTTGTTATCTGGCAATGCCCACCTCCCTACATTTTTCTTTACATAGATAACCACAAATGAGCCAAAATTCAACTTGAGTGTCGGTTTCTTTTAGGAATTCTTTCCCAGGTTTCCTCTCTCCCCTGATGAGATTGCTCCCTGTCCTGTCTCCTCACATGACATGATGTGCACAAATTTTGTTATTAAGTATTCTCAATGGTGAATATATTTTTCAAATTCACTAGATTTAAGAACTTCTTGAGGCAAATTCACTAGATGTGAGACCTCCTTGAGTCCATGTAGTATGTGACGCATAGGGGATATTCAAAAAAGTTTGTTGAGTGAGGAATAAAATGAGTTGATAAAAATATATTTAACATTTATGAAGAATATATTGGAATTCCAGAACTATTATCTAGCTTACTCCAAACTGGTTCTAAAGCAGCCTAAATAAAATCATAATTTTCCAAAAATATAGGGCTTCAAAACATTTTTAAATATGTAGAATTTCTTTTTTAATAGAATTATGGATCACTGAATCCCTGCTACCCAAAATCAAAGCATAACTTGAACCCTTTCTCCTGCCCCAGAAGGAAGGCACAAACTTCCTTCTATATAGGTGTCTATACACTGTATAGATGTCATTCTCTCTATCTATCTATATCTATCTATCTACCTATCTGTCTTTCTATCTAATCTACCTACCTACCTGTCATTTATTTGTTTATTATCTATCTAATCTTTCATCCATCTGTCATCTTTTCATCTATTAATACTTGTCACCAAATATAACTTATTATATGTCAGAGACTAAACTAACTTTTAGGGCTAGAGACGTGAATTGAACATATTTATTATTCAGATGCTCAAGTCTAGTAAGGAAAGAAGACAGACAAATTCTTATATTTAGCCATCTAAAGTTTGATATTTCATTATTAATCAGTTAAACTAGATTGAATTTATTGTATTCACCAATGCATTTTTCCACTATCCTGTGTTCTCCATTCCTCATTCTTTTGTCTGTTGCTTTCTTTCCTCTACTTGTTTGCCTAGCTAAGCCACTGTCACTTGTTTGTCCTTGCGAGAGAAAGTTGCCCCTGGAAACTTTCCATTAAGCTGTTTACCTTCTCTGACAAATAAAACTGGATAAAGACTTAAGGCTTACTTACATCATGAGTTGAGACCCAAAGTCCTGTTTTAGAGGCAGCAGTAAAAAACTGTGCAGTTTGTTCCGAAGTGTTGATTACAACTAAAATCCAGGCTACCATCTACCAGCCTTGTGTCCTGTGTTCTACTCCCCCTACCCAGGGTGGGCTGCATTGGTACAGAGGAAGAGACCACTCTTTCTTCACAGAAAGGCACAATCTCAATAAGCCAAATGCCCTAAGATCCTTTTACTCATTCATATAGGCATTTTGTGGACTAGCACCTGCCTTGAGGTTTCAACCGTTGAGAATGTGAACTATGGAATCTAATTAAGCCTGGAAGTTCCTGGTATAAAACTAAAAATATAACTAGTTTTTCTTTTATTTTTAATCTCATAAATTCTTATTTTTAAATAATTTCATTATTTTTATTATATCATTTTGTGCCAATAATTATTTTGAATATGTGTGTGCATATTTATGTGATATTTTCCTTTTTTAGAATTCTGGTTTTCACTGCTGCATTTTAATTTTTTATAAAGTGCTTCTTAACATTTTTCATGGGGTATGATTTTCTGTCTTTATTACCTCCATAGTATTTAGAATAGTATATATCTTAGATTTTTAAAAAATAGAACTTATTACATTTCAATTGAGCTAAGCATACTTTGTTTACTATTATTACCTTCCATATCTAGTTTGTATTGATTATCTTTAAGATTATTTAATTAATTCACTGAATATTAATTTTATTTCATTCATCAATAATTTTGTCAATGATATAAGCAGAAAACTTAAGTTCTTAGGGAACTGCCACCTATTAAATAAAGTAATTATAATTATAGGCTTCATGTTAATCCTTTAGCTTTCTCCAAATATTAGGTTTCCCATTCTCTTCAATATTTAATTCCATCGCCAGCAACTCTACTCAGACCATCTTGTATAAAACTAAGATTCAGTGAACTAGAGGCAAGATTTGAGTGATCATGTATAAAATAAGCATTTTTCCCTGGCTTGACTGGCTTAGTTCAATGACTGGGCTCCTATCTGGAAAACCCTCTCAATTACCTAAGCTCCCTGGTTACTCTACTTAGTCCACATTCCCCTTTAGAATAAGACTAGACTTTCTATTCCTTCCTGGCTCCTGTTGGCATTATATTGTGTTCTCCAGAATGTACCTGCTGCCTGGGGTTTTCTCTTAATGTATTGCTCCAGTTGATCCAACCACTGGCTATTGCCTAACCTGTTACCTAGACACTGTGCCCTGATCCTTGTACTTCTACTTGCTGAAGCAGACCCCTGTATTTGAGTAAATTATGCCAGTCCTAAGAGATCATTGACTTACATTCTGCATTACCCTACTTTTTAAAAAATTCCCATCATCTCTCTGGTCTGAGCCTACTCTAGTTGTATCATTTTAAACTCAAGGAGAGTGAGTTTTAAAAAATCCAACATTTAAGCTGCCTTAATTTGGAAGCCTGTATTAAGTTTTCTATTCATTTTTGAAAATAAGTAAGCATCAACTTAATGCTTTGAGTTTCAACTGATCTGCTTACCATATTCAACTTATTTTTTAATCTAATAATCTTGCAAGTGGCTATTACTTCAATTTAGGTGAGTTGGCAGAAAATCAATCTTCACATTAAAATGATAAGCCTCAAACAGATTACAGGTTTTATTAAATGGCATCCCACTCCCAGAACAGTTGTACCAAAACAAACAGAGTGATAGAAATATTAATATATTCCACTAAGATGAGAACACTTTTTTAACCTGCAATGCAAATTTCCAGACCATGAGCTTTGTGAGTCCTTACCATTTCTTAGGTAGTGTGAAACATAATGTAATATTTTTAAATACACTTTAAATATTAGCAATTATAATCACATTTTATAGTAATATGTGCTTTGCAATCTGCTGTGATAATATTTACACTCTTTTGACAGTATCTTTTTCAATTGCTAAATAAAGAATTTATTTATAAAATTAAGAATCAGAGTGTTTCTCCAGAATTTATATGATATACTATTATTCTCCCTTATATATAATCTTTCTTTAAACATATAAGCTTAGAAAGTACTTTACAAAAATGCATCTGTATATAAATAAATGTAGGTACAGTGAGAGGTAGCTATAAAGTTCATTGTAGTTATAAAGTCAAGTCATTAGAGCCATGTCTATGGCAAGAAGTGGTTTTTCAATTTTTACTTGAATGAGAGTTTGCTAACAGTAGAGTTGTTTAAAAATGGGCTATGAATATAGAGTTTTAGATGGAGGTTACAAATACAACTCTGTGCATGAAAAATAGTACATTATAGTGTTTCAATACACAAATTTAAAATTGAATCCACCTATGAATGTGAGTTCTGAGCTTAGGGACAGAAAGTGTATTTATAAATATGTATTTTACCTGATTAGTTATTATGCTTAAGCTGCTTTGCAGTACCGAATACTGTCTCTCTTCCGTCCCAAGATCCAGTACTCATTGTACTGCATGCCAGTAACTGTGGCAACTACTGGACATTGTCCCTTGACAATGTGACTCCCTCTCTCTACAGTCACAGTCAAGAGGTTGAGTAAAGCAGGCCACACTGCTCCTGCATCACACTATCCCATAATGTCTTCTGAGAGGACATGGGTGTGATTTTCTTAATTGAAGGGTTGGGACCTTTTTGAGGGAGGCGGAGGGATTAGAAAGTGGGAGTGTAAATGTTAAAATCAGGTACAGAGTATGACTTTCCCTGGTAATAAACTCAGCCATTCACAAGGTTTTAGTTCCTAACCTGCTCCTTTGCCCTCAGGTGTGCTGCTTCTCTCTTAAAGTACATTTAAATCCTCACCCTATTTTGAGAGACACTGACTGCTACTCCTGCTTCAGCAAATACTATATTTTCTGAAGTCCAAATCATTCAGTGAGGACTAGCACCAGGGAGGGCGCTGGAGTCTACTCCCTGCTGGTCATTATCACTCCTATTGTCATAAAAGTCCAGAGCTAGAGGCATTGTATTCCTAGTCTTCAGGAAGGCCTGGGTGAGTTTTATCTCTAGATACACATTGTGGAACACAAGCGCGCGCACACACACACACACACACACACACGCATCCACGCACCTCCCAAGGACTTCCTGATGGTTGCTACAAAGAATTCCTGGACATTGTCCCCCTAATTGGATGCTACCCTCTGTCTCTCCACAGTGACAGTCAAGAAATTTTCAGGCACTTTATAGTATGAGATGGAAAAAAAATTTCCTAACTTCTTAAAAACCGTAAGATACCTTCCTTTTCTACATCATCAATAATGCTTATGTTTCCCTAGATCTTCCAGAATAAAAGAGGCAAACATATTCAAGAAAGATGCCATAATAAGTATTGTAGTAAATTATTGAATAAGTTTTTAGCCAAGGTCACTTGTCCTCAGTTTTGATCAGTGATGAGGGGAAGAAGATAAACTATTTATGCCTAATAATATAACTTCTGGCCATAAATATGTTTTTCTCATCTTTGAGGCACGTCTTCAGTTAAATGCCTTGTTTAGACAAACATCTCTTACGAGAATTTATGTTTAATATGTGCCAGACATTCTACTAGGCTCTGGAGAGACAACAGTCTATTGACAAGGATTTTTGAGTCTAAAGGAGAAAATAGAAAAGTAAATAGGCAATTTCTATAAATTGGACTGAGTAAAGTATTGAATTCAATAAACATAACATGTTATGAAAGAGGATATGACACATTAAGAGTAAAGGAGAAATTCTGAGAGATGAGGCTGAGATATAAATAATACAAAGGCAGAGCGCTCATTAAGGACTTTATACTTAAGAGGATAATCATTAACAGTTTTTAAATAGTGAGATCAATAGCTGTATCACAGTAGCAGATTAGAAATATCACTAGGATTACACAAGAAAGAGTGGATTAGCATGGATGCATTTGTTAGTGGATATTGAGGAGGCTAGAAAAATAAAAGAAGTTTCAAGCTGTAGCTAGCAAATTGAAATAATGTTGCTTAGATAAATTTAAAGTTAGACAATCTAGAATTGCTTAGGAGTTGATTTTATAGGGAAAGTTTTGGAAGAGGGCAAGAGAGGATTTAAAATGAAATTTAGGTTTTTATTGGGCAATTAGGTTGATGTGGTCATTTTCACATAATGAAAGGACAGAATATAGGCATGAAAGACAGTCTGCAAAAGTTGGAGCACTTTTAGGGGAATGGAAGATAATATGATCAAGTACTATAACCTTGCAAGATTTGACCACTGCAGAGAACTGGGCAAAGGGTATATAAGATATCTCTGTAGTATTTCTTACAACTGCATGTGAATCTATAATAGTATTCTAGTAATCTATAATAGTATTCTAATTCACATTATCTTATTGTATATTAAATTCACCAATATTTTGCTATAGTTTCAAGGCCCTTGCTTTGAATTTGTGTTTACCATTTAAAGTTATTGGTCATTTTTTCTTTCATAATCCATACTCAAATCGTCTATGACTTCAAAGCTTATGTATTTAAAGTATAGTGAGGACTTAAAAACACTTCTAAACAAATCAAAATGTTTTTAAATTATTTACTTTTCTCCAGTCTTATCATGTGGCCATGCTCATGCTATAGTTGACGTAATTTATGTAGTAACCAACTTAATTTAGAATTCCTAAATCATGTTATAGAAATAAACTCTATCTCTTTACATTGATCATTTCACTTAACATTGTATGAAGTTGTGTAATTATAATAACAAATGCAACATGAACACAGTGATTTGAGAACAAACAAATCTGAATCTTGGTAAGCAAATTATCAACAGTAGTGAAGATAAGTGTAATGGCATCCTACTGAATATCCTAACGCCTACACAATATGCCTTGGGAATTGATTCTACAGAAAATTAAGAGTTCCATCACTCTGAAAAGATATAAATGCAGATTGTTTAAAAAAATAATCTATTACATTGTCCTAAAGTTCAAGGGACAATTACCAAAAAAATTAATTTTGAAATTGTTACCCTATTCATTTTAATTAAAATCTCAGAGATTTGAGATAACTCTCTGAAAGAACATATAGATTAAAGAGAGAAATGGATTCTGGGAATGCCAACTAACATTTAAGCTTGGGAAGAGGAAGAAACTACAGAAGACACAGAAAAGAAGTTTTAATAGAGCTAGAGCTTAAACTAGGAAATTGCAGTACCACAGAAATAATGGCAAGAGGGAGTTGTAAGCAAAAGAGTATGTTAAGAGTTGTCAATAGTGTTAGATAGTTAAGTGAATAAGAGTCACTCATTACTCATTTCTTGACCTAAGCCTTTGCTGATAAGCTCAACATAGTAGTTTTAATAGAATGGCAGGCACAGAATCCATATTGCATTGAGTTTAAAAGATAATCGTGGGCAAGAAAGTATATGTAAAGCTTTTAAGAATATCTACCAAAAGACAGAAAGAAATGGAATTATGGTTGTAAAAATTACAAAAATAATTTTTCATTTTATAATATCCAAGTCTACTGTGTGTATATGAAGATTTTACTTGGTATAAAACTATGTCAACTAATTTATGTACAACCTAGATTCCTTATATATTAATTTAGAGATTTATATGTATGTTTAGAGTATCTTCTGGACTCAATTTTTTAAAATGTTTTAAGTGAGGTGATATATGCATATATAATTTATCTTTACCATTTTTAAGTGTACAGATGAGTGGTAATAAATACATTTATATTACTTTTTTCCCTTCCTTTACTCCTCACCTTTTCCCTTCCCCAGCCTCTGTTAACCACCAATCTAGTCTCTATTTTCAGACTCAAATTCTGTAGAGAAGTTTTATGCTGTTCATTGACGTTATTCAGTTAAAGTTATTTTTTGGGAAATTTTCTAGTAAAACAAATATAACTTATTGAATATTGAATATTTTTCTGTACAATCATTATTCATTTTTCCTTTTAGGTTATAGTTAAATGTGAGGAAACATCATTATATAAGAAAACTTGAATAAGACTAATACTATAAAATAAGAAAAATGACTGTAAGTATCTATACATCCAAAGGCATTAGTTGAACAATACTGGAAATAGGCTTAAGGAAATCTAAAGATTTTTTAAAGACCTATATTTTAACTTTATATAAGATATATGCTCTTTTACAATTCACAGTGTACACAAATTTCAATGTATTGAGTATGTTTTACTTGATGTCATATTATGGAAATGAGAATCAAGTAATTCATATCCCTTATCATTTAACATGCTTCAATTGAGAAACCTATTAGATTAAAATCAGTCACACTTTTATCAATGATCCATAAAGTTAAAACTTTTTCATTTTCAATTTTATATGATGTACCCCACTACATTTAATAATTTAATTTCATTTTCCTTTTACTATTTGACTAATCAAAATAGTAAGACAAATTTATATGGCAGTATTGATTTTATGTATTATTTCTTAAAAAACAGAAAAGATTTCTTTGTTCTCCTGTGTCCTTATTGCTATTTTGAGATTTTGAGTTTTTTAAATTAGTGAACTATAACTTAAGACGTTTTATAATTTATAGAGTATTTTGTAATTATATCCAATTAAAAAGGATTTCAATTTTAAATACATTAGGTTAGATGTGGCATACACCCAAGCATTTTGTACTTTTTCATTTTTTGTGGAATGGTTGCATCTGCAACTAAACTGGAGGTTTCCTGTTCCTTTTTTCATTCACAAAGATACTATAATAAAATAGTCAAGCTCTTGTTCAGAGTAGAAGGAAAGCTGTAAGACTTATTTATTCAAGCATTAATAAAGTCATTTCAGTCAGTTGCTGATGATATAGTTATTATATCAAGAAATCTATTTCTGTGTCAATCAGCCCAGTGAATCAAAATTTAGCAAATTATCATTCTAGATGATTTATGTCTCAGAGTTCATACGTGGACTGAGTCTCTCTGCCTTGCTTCTGGAAACATATGCTTTCCCTTGCAGACTGTGTTCATGGACACTTCAGAGTGGCTCTTCTTGGTGGCCTTTACTTACTGAAGGTACAACTATTACAGCAGATGCAGGAAAACTAGGGATCTTAGTAGAGGCATTCAAATATCACACAGGCTAGGTAATCTAACATTTTAGGCGCTGTTTATGTACCACCGATTAAAACATATCTGCACTAGAAATAAAATGAAAATATTTTTTAGAGCTGCTCTTTAGTATAAAAGTGCAGTTCAGAAGCCTAGAAGTTGAAATAGATTTCGTAAACACTGTAGGGGCAAATAAAGAGAAATTCATCTCTAGGAACACATTCTCTGGAAGAAGATAGCTCCAGAACTGAGCTCTACCACTATTATGTACTCAATGTTTGTGCCCCACAAAAATCATATGTTGAAACACTAAGCCTCAGTATGATGGTATTTGTAGCTGAGGCATTTGGGATATAATTTAGATTGGATCAAGAAAGTAGAGTCTTTATGACGGAATTAATGGTATAATAAGAAGAGAGGGAAAAAGAACAAGAGAGAGAGAGAATCCTCTTTTCCATGCCATTTGAGGGCAAAGATGAGGTGACCATCTGTAAGCCAGAAAGAGAGCCCTCCCCAGAACCTGACAATGCTAGCTGATCTTGACTTCTGGGCTCCAGAACTGTGATAAAATAAATTTCTGTTATTAAGCTTATAATATTTTGTTATGGCAGCCTGAACAGATTAAGACAGTCACTTACTAGCTATGGGACTTAGACAAGTTAATCCTCTCTGAATCTCCTCTTCTCATAATTAAAAAAAAATGATAATAACACTTATACTATTGTTGTAAGGATGAAATAAAATTGTTACACACTGCTGACATATAGTAAGCACTCATAAGGGTTAGTGATCCTTTTCATACAAATTTCTGGCCTGTCTTTGGAAGCAGAATCAGAGATAGAAATTTATATGAAAATGATTTATTAAAAAACAGCTTTCAGAACAAACTAAGAAGAGAATAGGGAAAACAGGAAAGGCAGTGGAAGAGATCGAAAGGATGTTACTTCCAGAAAATTCCCAGAAGGTAAAATTTCAGCTGATCCCTCAGGAAAACTTGGCAATATGAGCTCCACTTGAATGTTTATCTTGATTAAAAGCATAGTGAGTTTTCATTTCAAGTACCAATCAATCATTGGCTAAGAAGGCCATCGGGAAACAAACTCCCAGCCTCTTTCAACACTGTGCAAGTATAGGCAAAGTGTCTCCAGTATCACAAGGGAAGTTTTCTAAAAAGAGTTGCTGGTGCAGGTCTTTAAATATAGAATCACAGGGAAGCTGGGGGAGGGGTATTCATAAAAAGTGGAAGAAGTTCCAGTATCTGCTACATTGCCTTTAGTTTCTACTGTTCTTTTATAGTTTGTCTTTCGTAATTCATTAGAATCATTTAACAATCATCTGTTTTCAAATGAGGTTTGTTTGATTTTTCTTCTCTCCATCTTCAAAAGTTTCCAATAATTACTCTACTTTAGAAGGAAATCCCAGGAAAATATTTTTATAAGGTAAAAAGTGTTGAGAGGCATTTGTCCATGTGGCTTTCTCATTTTTGCCTCCCTTCCAAGTGAGGCACTGAAGTTTTTGTTCTAAATTACTTTTCAAGGATGTTTGAAGAATGAACAGCTTTGGGAGAGTGTTATGGTTTCTCCTTCTGGAGCAAAGGGTGGGTGTGCCTACTATCCATTATTCAAAATATCAGTTGTCTTACGATCAGCATTTATCTTCTCTAATGCAGCTGTTACCTGGGCCTTTTTCACATTACCTTGTCAGAATTGAGTATCAAAGAACCTGAACAAAAATGTTGATATTGCTATGAGAAATAAAAGTATTGCCCTTCATCATTAATCTAAATCTCACACTTCTACCAGAATCCATGAAACTGGGTATGTTCATCGTTTGCTAACTTTTGAGTAAGGTAAAATCTCAGACCCTTCATAGCTTTTGATTTCAAAGGATTTCATTTTTTATATTACTTATTGTTGGTTTACATTATTCTTAATTTTTACTTTCTCTAATAGTCTTTTCCATGAATAAAGTCCAACCAAATAAAATACTAACCTTAAAATAATTGAACAAAAGTTATTTATAAGTCTTATAATACATTGTTTAATCACAGCAGTAAAAAATTACAAAATTCATTTGTTTAATGTATCTTTTCTCTTTCATTATAGGTTTATGTTTATAGATGACAGGTATAATAATTACAAAAGGGGGCCACAGCAAAGGCATTGACTCATATGGATAAATAAGACCCTAGTGCCCCTTACAATATAGAAGACTACAGACATGTACCAGAACAAGTTGTGATCCTCTTATGTAATCTGTGCTGTTGAAACTTATTGGGAAGCCTTTATTGTCAAAATTACAACAAAGATAATTACAACAGAGAGAAATAGACACAGAGAAAATAGCATTTGAGAAATGGCAAAAGAAAGGCCCAAAGCCTTGTAAATTAGAATTTTCCCAATTAACTAACAAAGTTGAGATATTTGGAAAATTCCTTTATAGGCCACTTAGCACAAAGCAACATGTTTTCTTCATTCATTTAGTGGGACAGTAGACTATTGTCTTGTAGAGATAAAGAATAAAAATTAAACTGGGAGTGGGTCAGGAACATAATTTTTATATTCCACATAGTACAATAACTAGGAACATGATCCCTTAACAAAGCAACCTCTCTGTGATTTAGG
Organism: Mirza zaza; assembly: GCA_008750895.1. Lineage (NCBI taxonomy): Eukaryota > Metazoa > Chordata > Mammalia > Primates > Cheirogaleidae > Mirza > Mirza zaza. The sequence continues at coordinate 73,976 of VSMD01026099.1, forward strand.
GATTTCTCCCATTATGAGCAGGAAACTAAATTAAATGATCCCTAATTAAATGAATGACTATATTTTGCAAGGGAATTACATCATTTGTTCTAAAGTAGATCTCCACCCATCACTGTGTGTCCTGGTTCTGAAATAATTAATAAGAAGTTATAATTTTTAAAATAGTACCTCCGTTACAATAATTGGTCCAATTCTCTAAAAAGAGAACATGTATCTGGAATAGTAAATGGTATATAATACATATTATATTCTGGTACCCTCCTGATTCAAAAGATAAGAGATGTTAGATGCCTTATACACACTGATTACTTGTATGAAGTAAATATTGAATGATTCACTGTTGAAAATCAGTTTATAATTTACAAATTAGAAGTATAGAATTTAACAGTGGGTCAGTTCATCTGAAATGTAAGTTTTACAAAATCTGAATGTATTAACTGTAACCTGAAGCAATTTCTTATCCTGTCAGTTAGTCTGGGCATAAAAATACATTGTAAATGAGCAGAATAACAGCATTGGTCATAATCATTTAGGTAAAGAAATATTTATAAGAAAGCAATATAGCTTTTACTCTTTTTAGCTTTAGTCTCAGGATGCTTTTAGGAAACTATAATGGATTTAGTAATAGTTTCTGACTTTGCTATAAATCTTGGGTACCCCCAACTGAGATACTGCAAGATATATTATGATTGAAAATCAGGTACAACTATGTGTCAACAAAAACACTGATCTTTCTCCAGAGGCAAAAATAGATGAAAAGATTAAAATAAAAAGCATTATAGACATTGTGACTCCACAAAGTTGTCAAAGAAGGGGCAAAGTATAGTCATTATTCGGATGGTTTTGAAACAAGTTATAACAATAAGACTATATTTCACATAGTGCCAAATATTGGATAAAACAAAAATTATTATCGGACACTTCTTAGATGTCTACCCAAGTCATTTTTTTTTCAGGTATCTACTCCATAACCATGCAACGTCTGTTGTATGAGATGATAATCTTCTTTATTGTTTATACTTTCTGAAACTGAGGGTTTTTTTCCTTGACAAATTTCAGTTGAAAGAAATCCTCCTTGATAGAGTTAGGCCTGTAAAATAAGGATATAGGCATGCTGTATGGAGTAAGCTGAATTAACTAAGGTTCAGTGATTTTATAAAACATTGACACATTTAACATTCTTACTTCTTAAATTAATCCTCATAATAAAGAAATATAAGATATATTTCAATGTATCATTTTATGAATGAGTAAGCTGAGATTAAGCAGTTAGGTAATTTGTCTAAGATCACAACTGAATAAATAGTAAAGAGAGAGAGAGAGACAGAGAGAGAGAGAATATTTAATTGTGATACATCCTTAAAATGGAGTGCTATTCAGTGTTAAAAAAATGAACTATCAAGCCATAAAATTACAACAAGGAACTAAAATGCATATTGCTACGTCAAAAAGCCAGTATGAAAAGGATACAAGCTATATATGACTTTATATAGATAGATAGATAGATAGATAGATAGATAGATAGATAGAACATTATGGAAAAGGCAAGACTATAGAGAAAGTAAAAAGATCAGTGGCTGTCAGTGGTTCAGAGGAAGGAAGGAATGGATGAATAAATGAATTATTAGGGAATTTTTTGGAGCAGTGAAACTATTTTGTAAATACTTTAATAGTGGTTATATGACATTATGCATTTGTCAAAATTCATAGAATTATAAAAGACAAGAAGTAAAACTTAATGTAAGCTATGGACTTTAGTTAATGATAATGCATCAATATTGGTTCATTTATTGTAGCAAATATACCACACTAATGCAAGATGTTCATAATAAGATAAATTGTGTGCTAGGAAAGTAATGTACATAGGAACTCTCTGTATTATATGCCTGTGCTCAATTTATATGTAAATAAAAGGTCTGTTTCTAGATTATTATGATTATTTTTTGCATGTGGCTGTTCAGTTGTTCCAACACCATTTGTTAGAAAGACAATTCTTTAAATTGCCTGATCTTTGTCAAAGATCAGTTAATTATATTCACATGAGTCTATTTCTGGATTCTCTATTCTGTTTGATTAATTTATTTATCTATTTTTTTTCACAAATACTACACTGTCTTGATTACTGCAGGGTGATAGTAGTTCTCAAAGTCAAATATTGTCAGTTCACCAGTTCTACTGTTCTTCAGTGTTGTGCTGGCTATTTGAGGTCTTTTACTTTCCATATAAAGTTTAAAATTGATTCATCAATATCCACAAAAGAGCTTGCTGGGATTTTGATTGGGATTAGATTGAATCTATAGATCTAGTCAACATCTTATCAATATTGGATCTTCATGTCCATAAACATTTCTGCATTTATTTATATCATCTTTTATTTCTTTCAACAGAATTTTATAATTTCCTCCTATAAATCTTTCATGTATTTTAGGTATATACATAAATATTTCATTTGTATTGTGCTACTGTGATTATTGTGAACTGAAATGTATCTTCCTAGAGTCACAGGTTGAAGTCCTAACCATCAACGTGATTGTATTTGAATATAGGACCTTTAAGGAGGTAATTAAGGTTAAATGAGGATGGATCCCTAATCCAGTAGAATCCATGTCCTTATAAAAACAGGAAGAGATATAGGAATATGTTCACACAGAAAAAGGCTTTATGAAAACCTAGTGAGAAGGCATCCATCTGTAAGCCAAAGAAGAGAGGCTATAGGAAAAATGAAACCCACAACTCCTTGATTTTGAAATTCTAGCCTCTACTACTGTAAGAAAATAAGTTTCTTTTGCTTAAACCACTCAGTTTGTGTATTTTATTATGGTATCCTAAGAAGATTAACACAGTGGTGTTATGTTTGTGATTTCAAATTCTAATTATTCATTGCTGGTATATAAGAAAGCAAATAACTTTTATATATTAAATTTGTATTCTGCCAACTTATTATAATCATTTATTAGGTCCAAGATATTTTTTTGTTGTCATTGTTGTTGATTCTTTGGGATTTTATACATAGGCAATTATGGCATGTACAAAAACAGTTTATTTCTTCTTTTCTGATTTTTTTTTAATATATATGATTTTATGATTAGGAACATGGCTCTCTTAATTACATTTCATAGGTTAACAAAAGAATGTAAAATGTTTTTATTTTTTTTTATTTCAGCATATTATGGGGGTACAAATTTTAAGGTGGAAAAACAAGCACCACATATACTCACCAGCAAATTGGTATTAACTGATCAGCACCTAAGTAGACACATAGGAATTACATTAATTGAGTATTGGACAGGTGGGTGGGGGGAGGAGGGGGTGTGCATATACATACATAATGAGTGAGATGTGCACCGTCTGGGGGATGGTCACACTTGAAGCTCAGACTTGTGGGGGGAGGGGGGCAAGGGCATTATTTGAAATCTTTTCTGATCTTTATACCTTAATTTCCTTCGCTTGTCTTATTGCTCTAGCTAGAACTTCTGGTACAATTTTGGTTAAGAGTATTAAAAGGGGCCTTTCTGGCTTTGTTCCTGATCTTAGAGGAAAGCATCTAGTTTCTCATCTTAAATATGATGCTAGTTGAAGGATTTTTGTAGATGTTCTATTTCAAGCTGAGAATATTTCCTCTGTTTCTAGTTTGCTGAGACTTTTTGTCATAAACATGTGTTAGATTTTATCAAATGTTTTTTCTACACCTATCAATGTGATTATATGATTTTTCTTCATTAGCCTGTTATCAATAGGATTACATTAATTGATGCTGAATGTGGAACCACTGTTTTGAAAACATTCAACCACAATTGTTTCAAAAATTTATTCTCGGGAGGGTGGGAGGGGGCAGGAAGGGATGGGCATATACAACCACAACGAGTAAGATGTGCAATATTTGGGGGATGGACATGCTTGAAGCTCTTACTCGAGGGGGGAGGGGGGCATGAGCAGTATATGTAACCTTAACACTTGTACCCCCATAATATGCTAAAAAAAAAATTTAAAGATACATAGAGATAAAAAAAAGTCTGCAAAACAGCCTTAAAAAATTTATTCTACTTATTTTTACTTTCTTTTAGCATTTTCATTATGTCTGTTATGCCTTTATAATTGTTTCACAGTTATTGGATATTCTCTTCCTTTTTTAAAAAAAAAATTCTATTGACATGTCGTTAAGCTCACTGATAGTTTCCTTGGCCATATCCAACCTTCTAATGTATGGATTGAAGTCATCCTTAATTTCTGTTAAATGATTTTTTATTTTTAGCATTTATTTTTGATCCCTGCTTAAAGTTTCCATCTCTCACATTATTGTATATTGCCTACTTTTTCCATTGACACTTATTAATCATAGTATAATTTAAAATTTGTTATCTGATTATTCTAAAATTCATTTCATATTTGAGTCTGGTTCTGATGCTAGCTTTGTCTCATCAGAATATGTTTTTTCTTGTCTTTTAGCATGCTTCATATTGTATTGCAGTTGTTGAAAGCTGGACATACTGAGATAGGGAATTGCCAGGCACTGCTTAACACAGAATCAAAAAGGCCCTACCCACCTTGATCAAAAACAGGATGTGGTGACAGAACAAGACCAGTTGAAACCACAATAGCAAAGGCATTGGCTGATTGTTGACCATTCATCTCATTATCCCTTAATTATAATATATTAACTCCTCCTGACACCATGATAATTCTGGGAGGGGCCTTCTGAAGTAAAGAAAAGGAAGAGTTTCCAGTTCTAGGAAATTCCCACTCTCTCCCAGGAAATCAATGATCAAGCCAATGCTTAAATGTAAAAAATGAGGAAACCACAGGGGCTGTTCTCTTCAGCAGGGAGAGCTGGCCTCTACTCTGTCTGTGGGGTGGCTCTCTTGTACTCTCTGAATAAAATTTGCTTTCACATTAAAACATCAGTTAGCTCTTGAATTATTTTTTGTGTGAAGCCAAGGACCCACTTGGACTCCGAGTGGATCCCAGCATTGGGAACCACTTTCCTGTGTCAATACTGTATCAGGTAATAGAAACTCAGGTAATCAGGCTTTTAATGTGAGGTTTTGTGTTAATCTGGCTAGGTGCTGGATTGTGTTAAGTATTGGCTGTAGATGTAGTTGTCAGAGGGGATGTTTTTCCAGTTTTCACGGTGAGAACCTGGTGGCGAATTTTCATAGGTGCTAGAACCTATGAAAATTTGAGGATTCTACTAAAGCTGGGCCCCTAGAAAGTTTTACCTATCAAGCTAGTATGCATTCAGCCTGCAAAAATTATTGAAATTACCAAGTAAGTGTTCCTACCAGTTATTGGCTTCAGCTACTAGCTTTGGCTAACTTCTGTTCCAGGCAAACTGATCATGGCTATGATTGTCTTTATTTGCCCATCTCTTCAGATTTCTGGGACACAGTTTGTCCTGTGGCCTCAATTATCTGGAGAATCTTTTAAAAGTCCATGATTTTTGATTTGCTCAGTTTTTTACCTTGGTGTGTGGGTACGAGTAAAGAATTCCCCCTCTTTATATGACTGAGCTCAAACCAAATGTCTGTAAAAGACAGCTTCAAGCTTAGTTCTATTTGATAGTGAATCATGAAACTATACTAAATAGCTCATGAAGAAATTCCTATAAAGAGAATGAAAATCTCTGAATAGTTACAATATAAAAAGTCTTAGACCTAAGATTTACTTAGGAACTTTAGCATAATCTTTCTTTCTCTTCTATAGCAAAAATTTTCTTATTTAATTATAAAAGTCATCTTTAATAATAAAAGTATAATTTTCAGTATATATAAATTTGAGGCTTTCATTTTAAACTTTCATTTTGTATTTTTAATTTACCAATTTATCTAGGAATTATTTTAGCATAGTGACGTTTGATTTTTTTCACATATCCTTAATTTGAACTTTACTTCTGCTCTTATTACATTTTCATGAGAATGTGCTCTCCAACATGTCTATTTGGAACTTACTAAATATGTCTTTGTGACAGTGTCTAGTCTTTGTATTATAAATTAAATATCAAATTCAAGACCCTATATACAGATGATCAGTTTCCTTTTCTTTTCTTTCTTTCTTTCTTTTTTTTTTTTTTTTTTTTTAGGCAGGGCCTTTGTTCTTTCTTTCCCCTGAGCTAGAGTGCAGTGGTATTATCATAGCTCACTGCAACCTCAAACTCCTGGGCTCCAGCGATTCTGTTGCCTCAGTCTCCCAACAAAGGTGCATGCCACCGTGCCTGGCTAATTTTTTAAAAAATTTTCTGTAGAGGTGTGGTCTCACTCTTGCTCAGGCTGGCCTCGAACTCTGGGCCTCAAGCAATCCTCTAGCCTCATCCTCCTAAAGTGCTAAGATTACAGGCTTGTGCCACCACATCAGCCACAGACAATTAATTTCTGAAGCTGTGACACTCTTACTTCTAACCAAGTCAGACAAAACAATGACAACGTTGTGAAGGAACAGTACATTAAATGTGGAACTCAAACTTGCCCTCTACAGCTCCTTACATTAGCCAAATAGATATTTTCATGTAAAAATGAAGGATAAGACATGATGTCGTATAAACATTTGATTATTTTTGTGAGTATAATGTTTTCAGAAATCAGTTTGCTCATCTAAAGAAGTAACCTTGCTCTGATTATGGCTGAAATGTTAATGTTTTCCCTCTCTTGCTTCTGTTTATGAAATATGTTTCATCAAAGAGGGACTCACTACTAATATTATAGGTCTCACTTGCCTTTTTTCTTTTCTTTTTTGATGGATAAAAATGGTGATAATTGAGTTTAAGTTGTTCCTCGCCTCCCTGTATGTGTGTAACTTCTCCAGCGCCCCATTACTGGTTAACCGCTTAATGCAGGAGGATGGGAATTCCTGACACCAGGTAACAGCTCATTAGCATGAACAGCTGGAGTCTGAAACGGAAAGCACCATAGGGACTAATTACCTGAAAATATTTAAATAACAAATACCTACCAGAATCTTTTTTGCAAAAAGCAAAGCTCTGTTAACCCATGTGTAAAGCCACTGTATGCCTAAGACTAATATTTGTTTGAAATTTAAATGTTTTAAAGTCTCTCCACTGTACTGCTACTCTGTGACAAAATTTATCCAGGGCAGTTGCCTCATTCAGTGTGTCTTATCCTGTGGTATTATGAGCTTAACCTAGTTGGCATGTTTGATGTGGCAGATCTCAGGGATATGTCTCAGTGGAGACCTCAGAGAACACATGCGTTTTTCATCACGACTGTTATGAGGCCCGGGGAAACTATTTCAATGTATTTGACTAGACGATAATTAAACATTTGTCAGCTATGTTTGAACAGGAGGGTTGATCCCAGGGTCCCTGGGCTCCGGAGGATCTGTGAAGTCCCTAAAATTATAGGCAACAGTCTGTATGTATGCTCACATGTGTATTTTTTTCAGGGCGAGTAAAGTCTCTTGGATTGTCATACTCATTCCAAAGTTTGAAGAAGCCTCAAAGTATTACTGCCACATGCCTTCCTCTCCCCCAAGTATTAAGGATCACTAACCTAGATGTTTCTTATTTTCTGGAATTATAGAGAAGCTACCTGCTCTATCCAAAAAAGTGGCTCATGTTCCTGGGGGGAAGAGACTGACTGGAGGAAGATGGAGGATGGAGGAAGATGGAGGAAGATGGAAGAGACCTCCATCTGATGGAAAAGAGGATGGATAGGGCTCATTACATACAGCGGGATTCACCAATACAGGTCAATATGCCACTGGGGGAATTTTTTAACCACCTGCGATAAAATGAGAAAATACAGTGTTTATAATTTTAAGAATTATATTTTAATCTGACATCATATTTTGCTATATTTAAATCTTAAACCGATTTCTTAGCTGTTGGTGATTACATTAGTACAGGTGTTTGTTTTTATAATTTTACATGGTAAAATGATAAGGAAAGGCTGTGCCATATCTTTACTCAAAAGTTATGAAACATAAAGCTTGGGTCCTAGACCTCCGTGTTCTCCCCACCCTTCCCTCATAAATCTCTCCTCCAACATTGAGAGTCACTGTCTAATCCAGGGGTCTTCAAACTATGGCCTGTGAGTCACATGTGGCCCACTGAGGACATTTATCCCACCCACCGGGTGTTTTTGCCGCTGCTGCCTGTCCTGCTTAGCAGCCGACTAGTCCCGGGCCCACAGTGCACACGTGTGGAATGTGTGCTACACTCTCCAATGGCCCTCCAACAGTCTGAGGGACAGTGAACTGGCCCCCTGTTTAAAAAGTTTGAGGACTCCTGGACTCTAATCAGTCATTGGTTCTAGAGTGATCAACCATGTGGGTTGCCCAGGATTGAATCGTTTCCTGGAACATAGAACTTACAGTGTGACAGAAATCAGTTTGACAACCACTGAAATGCACTGGTATCAACATTAAAACTTGGTGATTAAAAAAAATAATCTGGGAAGTTGGCATACATGATGATATATAAGAAATACATATTAAAATAGCGGTATTAATAATTTTTTTTAACTTCTAAGACAGTTTTATCCCAGATCATTCCTGTCAATTATCATAGTGATTGCTCAAATCACATTAATCACTGTAGCTTCACCTAGGCTGAATCCTGGCAGTTATTAAATAAATATTAAGTAGCAACAGTTTCTAAAATGCCATCATAATGTAGATTCTATGGTGTACATTTCCTACTGCAGTAACTTTCAAACAGTAGATGTTTATGTTTGGGGCACTTGCATGAAAATAGAAAGGAATGGGAGAAGTGTAATTCTCTGTAATTGCTCACCTACTACCTGCATGCCCAGTGTAGATTTCAGTCTAGCACTTATAAATGGTATTTGCAAGGCAACTTCATACTTCATGAAAGTAAGACTTTGTCATTTTAAAGTTGTAAAAATGAACTAATTGGTTATGTCTTATATTTCCCATTATTTGAACAACAGAAGACATGTAGATACAAATGACTGTAATACTTACAAAATACGTAGTTCATGTTTAAAATGTAAAGAATTTCAGAGGAGCATAAGCATGATGGTTGATTTTATCTGTCAGCTTGACTGGGCCATGGTACCCAGATATTTGGCCAAACATTATTCTGAAGGTTGTTATAAAAGGTGTTTTTTGGTTGACAAAGTCTACTTATTTGACAAAGTCTACCTATTCAAATAGGTGGACTTTGAGTAAAGCAGATTACTCTCCATAATGTAGGTGAGCTTCCTGCAATCAGTCGAAGGCCTGAATAGAACAAAGAGGAAGCTCCCTCCCAGCAAGAGGAAATTCTACCAGCAGACTTGGACTGCAGCTTATCCCTGAATCTTAAGCCTTATGACCCTACCCCACAGATTTTGGACTTGCATCTCTATAATCGTATGAGCCAATTCCTTAAAATCTC